>WEDG01002391.1:0-72475 GCA_017591395.1 Schistocephalus solidus | reverse complement strand
TGCACTCAGACCTCGCAGTTAGTCAATGTGTGTTGTGTGGAGTGGCTGACTGGTGGTCTGAAGTCAGGATGCGATGGCTCCTTCTTAACGTGACCTCTGGCTATCTCACACATGTGAGATGTAAGCCGTTCAACCCCTGTTGTGTGAAATCCTGGTGCTTGTGTTTGGGGGCCAGGTCGATGCACCTTAGTACACGTAGACAAATCACCAGCAGCTGCCCGCTTCCCATCAGACAACTGACACTCGGAAAGTGGTCTGATTGTGGGGGTGGGGAGAAGTGAAGATCGAAAACTCAGCATATTTCCCTCCTCATATCAACACTTGCCAAAGCTTATCAACAAATTACTAAAAACCACCGTAATTTAGAAGATTTACCCAGCAGCAGAATACTCAGGTGCAATAGTCAACTAATATGTATTTTAGTGTAGAGTAGCTGACTGCCCAGACTAGAAATCAGGCCTATGCTTTCCTTATATGTCGCCGCCTTACTCGCCAGGTGGGATCCGGGCCGAGGTGTTGGTGGCGGGGCTGCGGCCGGCCCGTACGCCGTCTCGCTCCCGGTGCTGCGGATGCCAGTCGCACAGAGACCGTTGGGGATGGGGAGTTAGGTGGCGGCAGGGGCTGTCGCGCGAGGCTGAGTCGCGCGGAGTCATGGTCGCCGCGCACCGGTGGGCATTGCGGTGGACATAAGTCAGAATGGAATGGGATTAGGACTTTGGTCCATTTGGGTAATAGTTAGAGCAACACTACACAAGCATTTAATCGCTCCATTGTCTCGTACAGGTGAGTAGCAATGCTCCTATAGCCGTCTAACTGGTACCCAGCTCTCACCTGTGGCTCCTCGAAGCTGAGTTCAATACCACAGCAGCCCACACCCCGGGCAACCACGCCACGACCGGCATGCTAAACCAGGTGAGGAGCTCTCCAGTGTTGTGTCTTCACACCCGGCCACATCAGCGCTTTCTCCCTGTTCTTGTCCTCTCCCGTCCTCACCCTTCCTCTCTCCTCTTCCCCCCTCACTCCTCATCCCTCTCCTTGCCCCTGCCTACCCACCTCCCACCTCCCTCCCTCACTCCCTCACCCCAATCAAAAAAATCCCTACACCGAGAGGCAACATACAACCACACTAAGGCAACCCAAACGAAATCAGTCATTCTCTCCACTACAAATCCATGACCATAAGTAAGAATTCCATTAGCCACCCAGTTGACTAAAAGCAGCCCAAGGATAGCACTACTTACCCCTCACAAGGAGGAGCTAAAAGGTCCTAAACAAATGCTAGGTCTCGGCAATACAGCAGACCATAGCTAGCAGACCAAATTAAATGCAGTCAAAACTCTAATAATATCAACTTAACAACTCCTCTCCCAATCCCTCATCCGTACCTTCTGAGGTACCCACCCAGAGCTGCTCAGGTGAGTCCGCTCCACTAAACGGCGCAGGAATTCCCTAGACAATCCGGAGGAACAGCCGGAACCAGGACGGCGCTAGTCGCCTCAGGAACTGGCGCTGCAAAGTTTGACATTGCTGCTTTCCAGCGAGACCCGATTCTCTTAACAGGATTCAGCTAGGAGGTGGGTTCCTGCCCCACCTTCTGGGCAGCCGACCAAAAGCAGAGCGACGCGACGCTGGTGTCGCCTTGCCATTCGGAACGGCATCGTGGGACGTTTGCCCTGTCTGCCGCAGGGTATCAATGATCGTCTTATGAGCCTCCGCCTGCCTCTTTGGGGAGACAAATTCACGCCACCATCATCAGTGCCTGCCGCTCCCCCAATGACGAGCTCTGATGCGGCGAAGGACAAATTCTACGATCTACACTCCCTGCAGGCGACTGCCCGGCGGATAAGTTAATTGTCGCCCGGTGACTTTAACGCCCGCGTCGGCACAGACCGTGCCCCATGCGAAGTCGATGGTTACCCACGTTCTCGCTAGCCTCAATGACAACGAACCTTCTACTACGAACCTGCCAACACCTCCTGCTGATAACACACCTCCTTCACCGTCTCCCGACGGCCAAAAGCGACCTAGGAACATCCGATCGAACACTGGCACCTCTTGGACTATGTTGGCGTGGATGGGATGGGGATGGAAGCGGGACGTGTTGGTGGGCCGAGGGCGATCCCCGATGCCGATGGATGGACCGGATCGCGTGTCGTCGTCTCGAGGATGGGAACCAAGATGGCGTGCGGGATACGGGGTGCGGGTGAGGATGGATAACGTTTGGTCGGTGGCCGTCGTTTCGTGACGGGCACGTGACGGGTCGTAGATGGGTTGGGATAATAAGGCGGGGCGAAACGATTAGAGCAGGGACTTGGTCGGTCGCGGTTGTAATGGGCGTTGGTGGGATGGGTTTGGGTGGCTATCGCTCTGCTCGTCGAAAGAACCAGTTACATAAAATACCATCGCTCGCCTACCGCTGCAAACAAGACAGCCTTCTGCAAGGGTGCCGCCTTGTACAACGGCTGCGGGAGATGCGGGATGCCTGGATGACGCGCAGAAATCCAAGGGTACGCGGACCAGAGCAGATGGAAGAACTTCTTCGCCGCCACCAGAACATCGGATATCGGTCAGAAGGGCCGCCTCTTCTCGGTGCCGGAAGTAACATCGCCTGAGAAGACGCAAATCCTGACGCGATGGGCAAGAGCACTTTCCGTGATTTCGCTCCGGCAAACTTTACTCGCATATATCCGATGCGCCATCGATCGCTGCCGCACAGGTGATCAGCGCCAGCGGCGGTCACCCTCTCTCAAAACCATCAAACGAATTACAACCTTTCTCGAAGCTTACTGGCTCCAGACAAAGATCCCTACTGAGATTTACAAGCATAGTGGACCCCCAACTGATAGTTGACTCGAGTGCTCTTCAAGTGTGGCACAAAAGGACAAGTCCCTCAGAAGTTTCAAAGACGCCACGTTAGTCCACCTATACAAAAGAAAGGAAACCGCCAACTTTGCGACAACCACCGAGGAATTTCGCTGCTGGAACATCGCTGGAAAAGATCTTCGCCGCATTCTCCTCAACCGCTTGAACGCTCACCTGGAGCAAGGACTGCTCTCGGAAAGTAAATGCGGCTTCCGACGGCTACAGAGGAACAATCGACATGATCTTCGCTGCTCGCCAGCTGCAAAGAGAAGTGCCAAGAGATGCGGACTCACCTCTACACTACCTTTGTGGACCCTGACGAGCGCCTTTGACACGGTGAATCGCGACGGGCTGTGGAAAATCATGCAGAAATTCGGCTGTCCTGAACGGTTCACGCATATGGTACGTGAGCTTCACGACGGGATGATGGCGCGCGTTACTGACAACGGGACAGTATCTGAAGCATTCGCAGTGACCAACGGAGTGAAGCAGAGAGCGTCACGTCGTCCCACCCTGTTTCAGCCTCATGATGTTCTCTGCCATGTTAATGGATGCCTATCGTGACGAACGCCCCGGGATCCGCATCGCCTACCGGATGGACGGCCGACTCCTCAACCAACGACGAATGCACTTCCGCTCGCGTGTCTCCACAGCGACTATCCATGAACTTCTATTCGCTGATGACTGCGCACTCAATACAACGACAGAAGAGAGCAAATGCAAGGAGCATGGACCTCTTCGCTGCCGCCTGTGACAACTTCGGACATCGCATCAACGCTGAAAAGCGGTTGTGATGCATCAACCGTCGCGAGCACTCTATACGCCGCGCTCGCATCAATGTATCAATGGCGCCGCAAATCTGTCGATGCCTTCACGTGGCCAGAGCGGCAATCTCTGCGCTTGCAGCGCGGTCGCGATAAGATCGCGTCCGGATCGGCGCACGGCCAGCCAGGCTGCACGGACGCGATGCAGAAGATGGCGGTCATGGGTCGACTGATACCTCGGGGACCCGGGAACCTCAGAGTGCAAACGCTGTCATGACAACGCGGGCTGGACTGACGGGACAATCGCCAGAAAGCGGCTTTACGAAGCTCCAACCGCTTCCACGCAAACGCTGTCTCCGCGGGACTGCAAAGAAGCTGAGGTTGGCGAGACGGGATGCCGGACACGGAAGTGCTTGAGACGAACAGGCATTCTCAGCATTTTCGCTCGGTTGAAACGGCTGCGGCTGCACTGGAGCGGTCACCTTGTGCGGATGGATGACCGAGAGAGCTACCCCAAACGGCTCTACAGCGTAGAGCTCGCCATGGGTTCTCGTCGACAAGGGGGTCAATTACGACGCTACAAGGACACTCTGAAGACCTCCCTGAAGCAATTACAGATCAATCCGGAGTCCTGGGAGGACCTTGCCCGAAATCGATCGGCTTGGAGGAGAACAGTGAAGACAGGGGCAGCAATCTACGAAGCCAACAGGATCGCCGCTGCCAAGACCAAAAGAGCGGCACGAAAGTCACCAGCGCCCCGGATCAACATCGCCAATGCCCAGGCCCTTCCAACATACCCGCGCTGCCACCGCACCTTCCGCGCGCGAATCGGCCTAGTCGGACATCTTCGGAAGCAATGTATCAACAATCCGACAATTCAAAATTCTACGTCTACTTCTGTCAACCCTCCTTCGGACTCCTCCACCCTCACCCCTGGCATCAATTCCACTAGACCCACCATCATCGAGACCGCATCACAATGCTCAGCACGTGTTACCCCCACAACCACCACTGTCACCACCACTACCACCATCAGCGATGAGGACTCTCTCATAAACTGTCCTCATTGCAACCGCACATTCACCTCACGCATTGGGCTGGTTGGTCACTTGCGAATCCATCGTACAGAGACTGGTGAACCAGTGCCTGGAGCTCCAACACACAGCAGAGATCGCCGCCTCCACTGCCCTCACTGTCCTCGTGCATTCACTCATCGCATGGGCCTTTTCGGTCATATGCGCATTCACGAAAACCTGCGGTAAACCACCGTAGGCTTAGCTACATCTGAACACACTATCTTTATCAATACATCGACAACACCTTTACAATCACCATGTACCTGAGTATATCACGGTTTCCTAGAAACCGTGGCTGGGAAGGCTGCCAATCTGACGCTTACACCAGACCACGACGTCGGCTCAGTGTATGTGTTGTGTGTGTCGAGTGGCTGACCAGTGGACTGGGAGTCAGACGGCGATGGCTCCTCCATATCCCCTGAGTTAGTGAATCCTGGCGTGTGCGTTATGGGGGCCAGGTCGTGCTGTGGCGCGCGAAGACGGGTACGCCGCTCCGTCAGCCAATGCGCCCACTTCCACATCAGGCAACTGAACGGCTCGGACAGTGGTCTGACTGTGGGGGTGAAGGAGAGAGTGAGGTCGACAGCTCAGCGCATATTCCTCACTATAAACAATCTGACGCGCTTGAAACTATCATGGTGCGCTAAAAGCCGTGGCTTGGAAGGTTGCCAACTGACGGGATAACTCGGAACGCGTGGTCAGCCCAATGTGTGCTTTGTGTGGAGTGGCTGACTGGCGGACTGAGAGTCAGGTTGCAATGGCTCCTTCTTAATGTGGCCTTTATGGCACTCCCACTCCATGGGATCCGAGCCAGGTGTGGTGGCACGCCCAGGGGCGGCTCCGGCCGCGCCAGCCACCTGCGCCCTCTCCCATCTCCGGTCTTCTTGACTGTGTCATGAGACCGGGCTCAGGTGCGGGAGGAGAAGAGAGTGCGGTAACGTTGAGTGCCGCGGTTGGAAGGTTGCCAACTGGCAATTACACTCAGACCTCGCAGTTAGTCCAATGTGTGTTGTGTGGAGTGGCTGACTGGTGGTCTGAGAGTCAGGCTGCGATGGCTCCTTCTTTACGTGACCTCTGGCTATCTCACACATGTGAGATGTAAGCCGTTCAACCCCCTGTTGTGTTAAATCCTGGTGCTTGTGTTTGGGGGGCCAGGTTGTGTACGTAGTACACGTAGACGAGGTCACCAGCAGCTGCGCCCGCTTCCGCATCAGACAACTGACAGGCTCGGACAGTGGTCTGATTGTGGGGGTGGGGAAGAGTGAGGTCGAGAGCTCAGCGTATTTTCCTCACTATAAACAATCTGACGCGCTTGAAACTATCATGGTGCGCTAAAAGCCGTGATTTGGAAGGTTGCCAACTGACGGGATAACTCGGACCGCGTGGTCAGCCCAATGTGTGTTTTGTGTGGAGTGGCTGACTGGCGGACTGAGAGTCAGGTTGCAATGGCTCCTTCTTAATGTGGCCTTTATGGCACTCCCACTCCGTGGGATCCGAGCCAGGTGTGGTGGCACGCCCAGGGGCGGCTCCGGCCGCGCCAGCCACCTGCGTCCTCTCCCATCTCCGGTCTTCTTGACTCTGTCTTGACACCGGGCTCAGGTGGGGGAGGAGGAGAGAGTGCGGTAGCTGCAGCGCAAGGCTACTATCACTTAAAACTAAATTCACGCGCAAGTCACCGTCCCTGCACCACCTGGTGTGGAGCATACGGTGGACCTCGTCGAAATCGACGGTCGAACTGTCGTGTGTGTGTGTGTGTGTGTGTGTGTGTGTGTGTGTGTGTGTGTGTGTGTGTGTGTGTGTGTGTGTGTGTGTGTGGCTGTTGCCGTTGCCGGTCCCCACCACCAGTGGTGCATGCACGTGTTCGCGCTGATGGTGGTGCGCGTATGCGTACAGGCCTACTGTGTGCGTGTCGGTGTTTGAACTACCTGGTTGATCCTGCCAGTAGTCATATGCTTGTCTCAAAGATTAAGCCATGCATGTCTAAGTGCACGCCTTCATACGGTGAAACCGCGAATGGCTCATTAAATCAGCTATGGTTTATTGGATCATACCCGTTAAATGGATAACTGTAATAACTCTAGAGCTAATACATGCCCCGAAGCCCTGACCCGCGAGGGAATGGGTGCACTTATTAGATCAGAAGCCAACCAGGTAGTGTTCTTCTGCCTTCGGGTGGGAGCTCCGCTGCCTGTCGTCCTTCTGGTGACTCTGGATAATTGTTACAGATCGCAGTCGGCCTTGCGTCGGCGACGGGTCCTTCAAATGTCTGCCCTATCAACTTTCGATGGTAGGTGACCTGCCTACCATGGTGATAACGGGTAACGGGGAATCAGGGTTCGATTCCGGAGAGGGAGCCTGAGAAACGGCTACCACTTCCAAGGGAGGCAGCAGGCGCGCAAATTACCCACTCCCAGTACGGGGAGGTGGTGACGAAAAATACCGATGCGGGACTCTTATTGAGGCTCCGTTATCGGAATGAGTGAACTCTAAATCCTTTCACGAGGATCAATTGGAGGGCAAGTCTGGTGCCAGCAGCCGCGGTAACTCCAGCTCCAATAGCGTATATTAAAGTTGCTGCAGTTACAAAGCTCGTAGTTGGATCTCGGTATCACTGTCGCCTGCCAGTTCTCGGCTGATTGTGTCTCGGTGTAGGTGGGACCTTTGTTCGATCGGTGCCCCTTGCCCAGGCATGGTTATGCTCGAGTTGGCGTGGCGGTGGTGTCACCTTTCAGCCATGTCTATGGTAAAATACCCGCAGGTGTAGGCGAGTGTCAGGCGGTGCTCTGCGACAGTAGGGTCCGTCGGCTCGTCTGCATGCCTTTGGATGCCCTTCAAAAGGTGTCTATGGGCGGATGGCACGTTTACTTTGAACAAATTTGAGTGCTCAAACCAGGCCGATGTTGCCTGAAAAGTTTTGCATGGAATAATGGAATAGGACTTCGGTTCTATTTCGTTGGTTTTCGGATCCGAAGTAATGATCAAAAGAGACAGGCGGGGACGTTTGTATGGTTGCGCTAGAGGTGAAATTCATGGACCGTAACCAGACAAACTAAAGCGAAAGCATTCGTCAAGCATGTTTTCATTGGCCATGAGCGAAAGTCAGAGGCTCGAAGACGATCAGATACCGTCCTAGTTATGACCATAAACGATGCCAACTGACGATCCGTGGTGGTAGTATTTTAACCATCCCCACGGGCAGTCCCCGGGAAAACTTTAAGTCTTTGGGTTCCGGGGAAGTATGGTTGCAAAGCTGAAACTTAAAGGAATTGACGGAAGGGCACCACCAGGAGTGGAGCCTGCGGCTTAATTTGACTCAACACGGGAAAACTCACCCGGCCCGGACACTGTGAGGATTGACAGATTGATAGCTCTTTTTTGATTTGGTGGTTGATGGTGCATGGCCGTTCTTAGTTGGTGGAGCGATTTGTCTGGTTAATTCCGATAACGAACGAGACTCTAGCCTGCTAATTAGTACGCCTGTCCTCTGTTCCTGTGTTGGCGGTGTTTTGGCGAAACTGCTCACTTCAGCTGACTACTGTCGGGCCGCGCATTTCTCTGCGCGCGTGTGCTGCGAGCCCTTCGCGGGGCGAGTGGTGCGCGCGTGTGTGGTGGCGTGGACTGCGGTAGGAGGTGTGAGCGGTGGGTTCAGCGCTAGCCTCCGGGTACGGCGCAGGTGTGTCTACTTCTTAGTGGGACAAGCATTACGAATGTGCACGAAATTGAGCAATAACAGGTCTGTGATGCCCTTAGATGTCCGGAGCCGCACGCGCGCTACAATGACGGTGCCAACGAGTCTGACCTTCTGGCCCGAAAGGGTTGGGCAAACTGGTCAATCACCGTCATGACAGGGATCGGGGCTTGGAATTGTTCCCCGTGAACGAGGAATTCCTAGTAAGTGCAAGTCATAAGCTTGCGCTGATTACGTCCCTGCCCTTTGTACACACCGCCCGTCGCTACTACCGATTGAATGGTTTAGTAAGGTCCTCGGATTGGCGCCATTGCAGTGCCAGCCGCAAGGTTGGTGCTCGACAGGTGCCGAGAAGACGACCAAACTTGATCATTTAGAGGAAATAAAAGTCGTAACAAGGTTTCCGTAGGTGAACCTGCGGAAGGATCATTACACGTTCCGTCTGTATGCGAGAATATGCACTAATATATCTCGTGTTCTTACTGCTGCTGCCGTACTGCTGCTGCTGCTGCTGCTGCTGCATGCATGCGTGTATGGTGGCATGCGTCGGATCTGTCGGTCATGACGATCCAATCTTATTGCGGTGGGGTGTCTGGCCTGTCGGCTGCCCGCCAGGTGTGCTCGCTTTCCTCCTTTCGTCCTGCTAAGTTGTTGCTGTTGTCGTCCTGTGGGTTGTCAGGTGGCGGCGGCGGCGGCGGCGGTAGGGTTAGGAGATAGCCAGTGAACACCGGGGTGACAGGGCAGTGCACGTACGAGGTTGCGCTGTTGGTTTGTGTGCGGCTGCTCCTCGTGCGAGTGCAAGGCGTAAGACTCGAGGTCGTGGATCCGCTCATGTGAGTGAGTGAGTGAGTGATCCAGGTCTCGGCGCCCCACCATGTGTCAGTTGTTTTGTACTGTTGTAACTGTGTTTTACACCCTGTGAGCGGGGTTCTCCCCTTCTCTCGCTGGCCATGCTCTGCTACCTTGTGGAGCACGGCGGTGCACTCTTGTTGGTTGGTTGGCCGCTGGCCAGCCATCCCAAGTTCGAGTGTGCTTAACAAGACCGGTGGTCATATGACCGTATCGGTCGAAAGTACAACTCTATGCGGTAGATCACTCGGCTCGTGTGTCGATGAAGAGCGCAGCCAACTGTGTGAATTAATGTATATCGCAGACTGCTTTGAACATCGACCTCTTAAACGCACATTGCGGCCGTAGGCTTGCCTACGGCCACGTCTGGCCAAGGGTCGGCTTATAAACTATCACGGTGCGCTAAAAGCCGTGACTTGGAAGGTTGCCAACTGGCGGGATAACTCAGTCCTCTTGCTGCTGCTGCTGCTGCTGGTGGCGGTGAAGAACTGAAAGCCAGGCTGCAATGGCTCCTTCTTAATGTGGCCTCTATGGCATGTAAGCGAGTAGCCTCCTTCTCCTGTGTGTGTGCCTTCCGGCGGTGGAGCGCGGCTTCTCCTCATCCCATGCCTCTTGCTTGTCCTGATGGTGCATTGTGTGTGTGTGCGCGCGCGCATCAGGGCATTGCAAGTGTGTAGTGCGTGTGTATTAGCCTGCGTCCATTGATCCAGTGTTTGTGTGGATGGGCGCCGGTGCGCACTGGCCGTGGCTCAGTATGTGTGTGTGTGTGGCACGCCGTGCGAGCTCTAGCACATATATGTATGTATATGGCAGTGGTGATGAGGGTGGAGGGGCGCACGATGAGTGCCAATGCCGGTTGTGGAGGGGTGGATAGCTGCTACTGTCGGACGGACAGTCCACTGCGAAGTAGTGGGCCTGGTCTTCCCTCGGGAGGGGCAGGATCGGTGTTCCGGGAGGTTGCCGGAGCCGGCTGTTTTGTCTGTCTGCGCATAGTGTGGATGGACCGGCCAATGCACTTCCTCTATCTGGTGAGCACCACGACTGGTGGAACTGCCAGTCTGCCGTAGTCAAGTCGGGTTGGGTCGGTGGCTCCTTTTGGGGTCGTCGGCTGAGCCTCGATCATCACGGGCGAATTCAGTGAGCGGCGTGTGTAGGCATTCGCATGCACACGTGTTATCGAGCACTGGTCGTCAACGGGTCTGTCTGTCGGTTGGTTGTGCAGTCGCCGGCGGATGTCCTGGTGGGCTACGGTGGTATGAATAACTGTGCAGGGCACCAGGGTTGTCGGTCTCTAGGTTCTGGCTTGTGCGCACACTGCATGTGGGCGTGGGGTGTTGCGGTGGGCTGCCAATTGCTGGGTCTGATCGTCTTGTTGCCTGCGCAAAGCGGGTCCGGCGGTGGTCTGGTGTTGGGTGGTCTTACATGCGGCGCCTCCTGTGCGAGTCGGCGTGGGCCAAACAGTCTGTGGTGTTGTGGTAGACGAGCTACCCGACCCGTCTTGAAACACGGACCAAGGAGTTTATCATGCACGCGAGTCAATGGGTCCCACGAAACCCAAAGGCGCAGTGAAAGTGAAGTCTCGACTTGTTCTCGGGATGTGGTGAGATGCCACTGTTTCTCGCAACCCGCCTTGCGCGTGTTCAGCACCAGGCAGAAGAGCAGTGGTCGCATCACCGGCCCTTCCCATGATGTGGTCGTTGGAAAGGCGTGGATCGTTCTGCGGTCTGCGTTGGAGCCGGCGCGTCATCGGGGCGCAGCAGGAGCGTGCACGATAAGACCCGAAAGATGGTGAACTATGCTTGCGTAGGTTGAAGCCAGAGGAAACTCTGGTGGAGGACCGCAGCGATTCTGACGTGCAAATCGATCGTCAAACGTGAGTATAGGGGCGAAAGACTAATCGAACCATCTATTAGCTGGTTCCCTCCGAAGTTTCCCTCAGGATAGCTGGCACTCATTCGCAAGATCAGTTTTATCCGGTAAAGCAAATGATTAGAGGTACTGGGTTCGAAACGAGCTCAACCTATTCTCAAACTTTAAATGGGTGAGATGCCCGGCTCGCTTTGTAGGAGTCGGGCGCTGAATGTGCGAGTGCCAAGTGGGCCATTTTTGGTAAGCAGAACTGGCGCTGTGGGATGAACCAAACGCCCGGTTAAGGTGCCTAACGCTGACGCTCATGAGATACCACAAAAGGTGTTGGTTAATATAGACAGCAGGACGGTGGCCATGGAAGTCGGCATCCGCTAAGGAGTGTGTAACAACTCACCTGCCGAATTGACCAGCCCTGAAAATGGATGGCGCTGGAGCGTCGGACCTATACCGGGCCGTCACCGCAAGCTGGATCGCTGGCTATGTTTGCTGGTGCGAGCAGCGCATGGCCGGTTGCGTGAACGGCAATCGGTCGCTGTCTTGCGAAGTCATGATCCAGGCAAGGAGGCGGTGGCGAGTAGGAGGGTTGCCGTGGTGAGCGTGGAAGCCTCGGACGTGAGTCTGGGTGGAGCCGCCACGGGTGCAGATCTTGGTGGTAGTAGCAAATATTCAAGTGAGAACCTTGAAGGCCGAGGTGGAGAAGGGTTCCATGGGAACAGCAGTTGGCCATGGGTCAGGCGGTCCTAAGCGATCCGGTGTCTCAGTACAGAGACGTGGGGTGCCTTGCATACTTCTATCTGTGTGTGTGTGTGTGCGCGCGTGCAGCCGGCAGCCCCCCGGAGCGAAAGGGAATCGGGTTAATATTCCCGACCCTGCCCACGGAGATATGCAAGCGTTTGGCTGGGCCGTCAGTGTGCACGCTTTTTGGGCGTGTGCAGCTTTGGTCCGTGTCTGGGCGCTGCTAAGCGCGGTAACGCAACCGAACTCGGAGATATCGGCTTGAGTTCCAGGAGGAGTTTTCTTTTCTTTGTAAGGAGTGCTCACCACCCCTGGAATCGGGTTGTCCGGAGATAGGGGTATCGCCTCCGTAAAGCACCACCCCCTCTTGTGGTGTCCGGAACACTCTGGTCGGTCCTTGAAAATCCGCAAGTAATTCTGACCGTAGCTGAGAAGCTTCTTCTACACACCATTTCTACACACAAACCCAAGTTTATTCTTCAGAATCTAACTAACCTCCAGCATTTCTGACCGTGACTGACACGATTATAAAAAAACGTTATTTTTAAATAAAAACCCAAGTATTTACTTCAGAACTTACCTTCCCGCAAACGATACTGACCAAGTCTTAGAAGGTTCTTCCATACACCATTTCTACAAACAAACCCAAGTATTTACTTCAAAATCTAACTAACCTCCAAAATTTCTGACCGTGACTGAAAAGATTCTTAATTAACAATTTCTACTCACAAACTTAAGTATTTACTTCAAAACGAACCTTTCCTCAAGTAATTCTGACAGTGGCTGAGAAGCTTCTTCCATACACCATTTTTACACACAAACCAAGTATTTACTTTAGAACCATACACGGATCCAGCATTTCTTACCGCGACTAAAAAGCTTCCTCCGTACACTATTTCTACACCCTAACCCAAGTTTTAATTTCAGAATCAAACTAACCTCCAGACTTTCTGACCATGATTGAGAAGATTAAAAAATCCGCTATTTCTAAACATGAATCCAAGTATTTACTTCAGAACTTAACTTTCCGCAAGCAATTCCGACCGTATCTGAGAAGCGTCTTCCATACACCATTTCGGCAAACAAACACAAGTATTTACTTCAGAAACTAACTAACGAACAGCATTTCTGACCGTGACTGAGAAGATTATAAAATACGCTATTTTTTAACACAAACCCAAGTATTTACTTCAGAAATTAACTTTCCACAAGCAATTCTATACGTGGCTGAGAGGCTTCTTCCATACACCATTTCTACACACAAACCCAAATATTTACTTCAGACATTAACTTACATCCAGCCTTGATTTCCGTGACTGTAAAGCATCATAAATTCATCATTTCTACACACAAACACAAGTATTTACTTCTGAACCTAACTGATCAGTATCAGTATCAGTATATTTGAGGGAGATGTAGGTGAGTCACCTTTGAATTCCCTATTTGTACATGCGAGTTGTGGTATCAAAAAAATAGTATCTCGATATGTTGGCGAGGCCAACATAATGGAACAAAGTTGAAAAAGAGCAGACAGTGAAAAAAAACTCCCGGTGATATTTAAGAGAAAAAAACTGTCGCCCTTGGGAGGGGGTCCAACGGGGGGCATTTCGGAGGTCACATGATGCTCCATTGCTGATTGCAGCGTCCTTTGAGGGATTTCAAAGGCTGAAATAGATGTCCAGATCATCCTCGGTCCATTGCGGTTCGAACCAGGGGATAACGTTCATACACCTCACGGACGACGGACGCCAGGTCCAGCTGATGCGAATACTAACGGTGTCACCAAGGTGTGTAAATAAGTAAAGCATCGAAAACCTCGAGGACCCCAGCATGGGAATAATGGGAGAATGCAAGCCCTCGAACGAAAATAACAAACAAGGAAATGTTACTCCAAATATAACTAGTAGTATCATTAATGCCTTACTTTCTGACGTCACACTTGCAGCTTTCAGTAAGTGTTGTAGCTCGCACCATTAAATCGATCTAACTTTCGCTTAAAAACCTCCAAGGAGTCCGACATTACAACATCCAGAGGAAGACTATTCCAAGCTTCGACTACTCTTTTGGAGAAGAAGTACTTCCGAGTGTCTAGCCTTGCTCCAGTCACACGTAATTTGAGAGGATGACCTCTCAAGTTCGTTGTTTTTGCTAACTCGAAGAAATCCCCTGGCACGAGACAACAGTCCTGGATACGTAGTATGCGGAATGTAAGTATCAGGTCCCCCCGAAGCTGTCTATAGTGTAAGGGAAAGAGATTGAGACTCGACAGCCGTGTTTCATAAGGCAATGAGGCATGTCCAAGGACAAGTTTGGTTGCTCGCCTTTGGACCTTTTCGAGGATGTTGATGTCCTTCGCCGCCCAGGGTCTCCAAGCTTGAATAGCGGACTCCAACTGTGGCCGCACGAATGTTCCGAAGACTTTAGCGAAGCAGTCGGTAGTGAAGGCTGCAAAAGCTCGTTTAACGAGGTACAGAATCGACATGGCTGACTTCGCTACCTTTGCGCAATGTAGGGAGGGTTTAACCGAAGGCGTGATCCAGACTCCAAGGTCCTTCCGGACATCCACTTCTTTCAATGGAATGCCATTTAGACTGTAAACCGTACGGTTCGAAGGATTGCTTTTCCCGACTCGTATGATGTTGCACTTGCTCTCATTAAACGGCAAGAGCCAGTCATTGGACCATTTCTGGAGTCGATTTAAGTTTGCCTGCAAGTTCTCTTCATCAGCCGCAGTTTGAATGACGCGCCAAAGTTTGAGATCATCGGCAAACATGGCAATATCACAGTCCAGTTCGTTGGCACAATCGTTGATGTAGACAATGAACAGAATAGGGCCGAGAACAGAGCCCTGGGGAACACCACTCTCAACCTCAACTTTAGTCGACTGTTTGTCGCTGATATGCACAGTTTGTAGGCGGACAGTTAAGAAGTGTTCTATCCATGTCAGAAGTCTACCTCTTACGCCTATGCGGTTGAGTTTATAAAGAAGGCGGTGGTGCGGCACGCTATCAAAAGCCTTTTTGAAGTCTATATAGACTGCGTGCACCGTATTACCACTATCGACCGCTTCAGTCCAACGTTCTAAACAGTAGAGCAAATTTGTGACGCAGGATCTACCTCTACGGAAACCGTGCTGGGCTTCGGATAGCAGATTGTAATGTTCGAAGAACTGCATAAGTTGTTGCTTTATTATTTTTTCCATGATTTTGCAGCAAACTGAAGTTAGGCTGACCGGTCGATAATTGTTAGCAGAGACCCGGCTTCCACCCTTATAAAGCGGCGTAATCCATGCGGATTTCCAGTCGGCTGGTAGACTTCCGGTCTGGAAGGATGCTTGGAAAAGCGTAGAGAGTGGTTTTGCCAACTCTCTCGCGAGCTCTTTAACAACTTGGCAGGTACTTCATCGGGACCCGGAGACTTAGATTCCAGCGTTTCTGGAATTAAAGGTGACTGGGCTGTTTGAGCGTGGGCGAGGTCGGGTGTTTGGCTGGGACTGGCTGAACAGAACGGGTGGGCTGGGAGAGCTTGTACGCCGTTTTTGCATTTGTTGGGGTGATTGTGGGCAATGGGGTTGGTTTGCGTTGGGTGTGCTTGGGGCGTGCCATGGGCCAGACGGGCCCGGGAGTGGTGGCGGGACTGGCTGATGTCGGCAGGTAGGTGGGAGTTGTGAGTGGCGGGTTCACCAGGCGCAGGGCCGGGGTGTTTCGAGATGACTTAGGCAGTTCACGTTGCGTGGCTGAGGCTGGCTGCATGGAACAGTACCCGAGGCCGGCAGGCGTTTGGTTTTGAGCTGACATGGGAACAGGTGGAGTTTGGCGGTAGCAGTTTGTTTTATACGTGGGTTAAATGCTGCAGGTTAGTTAAAATCTTAAGTAAATGCTTAAGTTGGTTTTGAAGAAATGGTGTGTGGAAGAAGCTTCTCAGCTACGGTCAGAATTGCTTGCGGAAAGTTAAGTTCTGAAGTAAATACTTTGGTTTGTGTTTAGAATTTGCGTATTTTATAATCTTCTCAGTCACGGTCAGAAATGCTGGAGATTAGTTAGGTTCTGCAGTTAATATTTTGGTTTGGGTGAAAAATGGTTTATGGAAGATGCTTCTCAGACACGGTCAGAATTAATTGAGGAAGCTTACGTTCTAAAGTTAATACTTTGGGTTGTATGTAAAAATGGTGTAAGGAAAAAGCTTTTCAGTCAAGGTCAGAAATGCTGGAGATTAGTTAGGTTCTGAAGTAAATACTTGGATTTGTGTGTAGAAATGATGTTTGGAAGAAGCGTTTAAGTTACGGACAGAAACGCTGGAATCTAAGTCTCCGGGTCCCGATGAAGTACCTGCCAAGCTGTTGAAAGAGCTCGCGAGAGAGTTGGCAAAACCACTCTCTACGCTTTTCCAAGCATCCTTCCAGACCGGAAGTCTACCAGCCGACTGGAAATCCGCATGGATTACGCCGCTTTATAAGGGTGGAAGCCGGGTCTCTGCTAACAATTATCGACCGGTCAGCCTAACTTCAGTTTGCTGCAAAATCATGGAAAAAATAATAAAGCAACAACTTATGCAGTTCTTCGAACATTACAATCTGCTATCCGAAGCCCAGCACGGTTTCCGTAGAGGTAGATCCTGCGTCACAAATTTGCTCTACTGTTTAGAACGTTGGACTGAAGCGGTCGATAGTGGTAATACGGTGCACGCAGTCTATATAGACTTCAAAAAGGCTTTTGATAGCGTGCCGCACCACCGCCTTCTTTATAAACTCAACCGCATAGGCGTAAGAGGTAGACTTCTGACATGGATAGAACACTTCTTTTCTGTCCGCTCACAAACTGTGCATATCAGCGACAAACAGTCGACTAAAGTTGAGGTTGAGAGTGGTGTTCCCCAGGGCTCTGTTCTCGGCCCTATTCTGTTCATTGTCTACATCAACGATTGTGCCAACGAACTGGACTGTGATATTGCCATGTTTGCCGATGATCTCAAACTTTGGCGCGTCATTCAAACTGCGGCTGATGAAGAGAACTTGCAGGCAAACTTAAATCGACTCCAGAAATGGTCAAATGACTGGCTCTTGCCGTTTAATGAGAGCAAGTGCAACATCAAACGAGTCGGGAAAAGCAATCCTTCGAACCGTACGGTTTACAGTCTAAATGGCATTCCATTGAAAGAAGTGGATGTCCGGAAGGACCTTGGAGTCTGGATCACGCCTTCGGTTAAACCCTCCCTACATTGCGCAAAGGTAGCGAAGTCAGCCATGTCGATTCTGTACCTCGTTAAACGAGCTTTTGCAGCCTTCACTACCGACTGCTTCGCTAAAGTCTTCGGAACATTCGTGCGGCCACAGTTGGAGTCCGCTATTCAAGCTTGGAGACCCTGGGCGGCGAAGGACATCAACATCCTCGAAAAGGTCCAAGGCGAGCAACCAAACTTGTCCTTGGACATGGCTCACTGCCTTATGAAACACGGCTGTCGAGTCTCAATCTCTTTCCCTTGCACTATAGACAGCTTCGGGGGACCTGATACTAACATTCCGCATACTACGCATCCAGGACTGTTGTCTCGTGCCAGGGATTTCTTCGAGTTAGCAAAAACAACGAACTTGAGAGGTCATCCTCTCAAATTACGTGTGACTGGAGCAAGGCTAGACACTCGGAAGTACTTCTTCTCCAAAAAGAGTAGTCGAAGCTTGGAATAGTCTTCCTCTGGATGTTGTAATGTCGGACTCCTTGGAGGTTTTTAAGCGAAAGTTAGATCGATTTAATGGTGCGAGCTACAACACTAACTGAAAGCTGCAAGTGTGACGTCAGAAAGTAAGGCATTTATGACACTACTAGTTATATTTGAGTAACATTTTTCTTGTTTGTTATTTTTCGTTCGAGGGGCTTGCATTCTCCCATTATTCCCATGCTGGGGTCCTCGAGGTCTTCGATGCTTAACTTATTTGCACACCTTGGTGACACCGTGAGTATTCGCATCAGCTGGACCTGGCGATCGTCGTCCATGAGGTGTATGAACGTTTTCCCCTGGTTCGAACCCCAATGGACCGAGGATGATCTGGACATCTATTTCAGCCTTTGAAATCCCTCAACGGACGCTGCAATCAGCAATGGAGCATCATGTGACCTCTGAAATGCCCCCCGTTGAACCCCCCCTCCCAAGGGGCGACAGTTTTTCTCCTAAATATCACTGGGAGTTTTTCACTGTCTGCTCTTTTTTTCAACTTTGTTCCACTATGTTGGCCTCGCCAACATATCGAGATACTATTTTTGATACCACAACTCGCATGTACAAATAGGGGAATTCAAAAGTTGACTCACCTACATCTCTCTCAAATATACTGATACTGATACTGATAACTATATTTGAGTAACATTTCTTTATGTTTATTTTTCCATTCGAGGGCTCGCACTTTCCCATAATTCCCATTCGGAGGTCCCCGAGGTCTTCCCTGCTTAACTATCGGCACACCTTGGTAACACCATGAGCGGTCGCATCAGCCGAACCTGGCGGCCATAGTTCATGTGGTCTATGGACGTTCTCCCTTGGTTTGAACAGCAACGGACCGAGGATAATCTGGGCGGATATCTCTGCCTTAAAATCATTCGGCGGACTCTGCAACCAGCAAGGGAGTGTCTGGCTGCATCTTCCGCACTTCGGTGATGATCCAGGTGACCTCCGTGATGCCCCCATTGGACCCCCTCCCATTCCAAGGGGTGACAGTATTTTCTTAATATCACTGCGTTTTTCCATTGTCTGCTCTTTTTCAACTATGTTCCACCCAGTTGGCTCATATCAATTGGCCTCGTCAACATCCCGAGATACTATTTCTTGATACCACAACTCGCATGTACAAAAAAGGAATTCAAAGATAACTCACCTGTATCTCCCTCAAATGTACTGATACTGATACTTATATATATATATATATATGAAGTAAGAAGGTTCGTCGGAAAAATCGAGTTTTACTCGTGAATTTTCAAGCAGGTTACAGCGGCCCGTCTTCAGACGAATTGAAAAGTGGGAATTGGGATTATCACACTAGAGAGCGTGGTGGGGGCAGACAGGCAGACATGCGTTGGAGGGAGTCGAGAAACGTGTTATGATAAATGTCGAGAGTGAGGGAAGGTGTTTAAGTCTCGATTGTGGTTCACGCCTCCGGGGGTGGGGGAAGGATGCCGCGTCCGTGAATTTCCACTTGGTCAAACATGGATAAGCTATTGTTGGTGTAAGATCGACGCGAGTCAGTGAGACGTGCACGAAGACCTTCGTAATGTGCATCCAGATCGACATGGCGGTTGATGCTGTTTGTGTTGGAGTGCCAAGCTTCGAGGAATTCTCGTGCCTGCTTGGTGTTAGCCATGGCGACCACTTCGGTTGCGTTCCAATGGAAGCGGTGGTCACAGTCCACGGCGTGCGCAAACACGAGGGACAAGGGATCGCGTCGGCGGATGGACAGTTTATGTTCTTTTATGCGGGTCCCAAGTTGTCGACCGTGTGGCCTGCGTAAGCGCTAGAGCAATTCGCACACGGAATGCGGTAAAGTACATTTGTTTGCTGCTCTTTTACTGTGGGGTCTTTGACTCGCGATAGTGCTGCGCGCAAGGACGTCGGCTTGTGAGCGATGGAGATGCCAAACTGATTTAATTGTCTGGCGATCGCTTCGGAAATTCCCTGCATGTAGGGTAGACAGTAGAATTTCCGTGACACTGTTTCTCCATTAGATTCGACGCTTTGTGGTTGTCTCTGGCGTCTGAGACAGTTTTTCACAAAGCTGACCGGGTATCCATTGAGTTGGAATAAGCGATACAAGTAAGCAAGTTCCTTCTTAAGAAGGTCGTCACTGCTACAGTAGCGAAAAGCCCGGTGAAAAAGCGTTCGGACGCAACTCGTTTTGTGGTTTGCTGGATGGTTGCTATCATAGTTAAGTATGATATTAGCATTTCAGCCTTTGCGATGCACGCTTTTCGTCAGGTCACCATTCTCCAGTTTTTGAATACTCACGTCTAGAAGCGGGAGGATATTTCTCGTTGCCTCTTCGCGAGTAAAGTGGAAAGCTGGGATAAATATTATTCAGGTACCTGTATAACCATTTGGCAAGGTTGTACGCGGGCGATCTAATGAGTGATACTATGATTCTCAGTGGTGCTTCGGCTTTGTGCACCTTTGGAAGGCCATACGCATGTGCGATACGAGGGTCACTGAGAATCATAAATTTGGAATCAGCAGGACTTATGAGCTTCAGTCGGGTGAGCTCATATATATATATGGCCAAAATTTGAATTTGAATCGCTGACATGTATGGCAAAAAAGATTCCGGAATCCTCGGCACACGGAGCAGAAATTATTCGGAGATATTACCTCAGAATGAGTTTAATTAGTAACATCATCCATAATTCAATCAGCAAATTGCTTAGCCATTGTGAATTATCGTTTTGTTATTATATCAACTAAAAAGGCACAGGAAAGACCAACTTAACGTAGGAATGTGATACAATTTTCACAACTAGCAATAACATCTATCCGGTCATCGGGGTAAGAAGATAAGGGCTTACGATTTCTGCCCCAATTATGTTAGGCAAAAGTAGCCACTCCTGCACCCTTGCTGAATAATGAAAAATTGATCCCGTTTCGGAAGCAGCAGAAGGACGGGGATAAATAGCTGAGAACTGCTTTCAGCATACCACTGGAGAAGTGCCTGGAAGACCTGTAGGCTACGGTCGACAACACTACCGTGATGTCAACTGCGGAAGACTATCCACTCCACCAACTCAGGAGTCCTCGTTCACGCCCGTTTTCAGCAGAACGACTGGTTCAGTGACAACGACAAAGAAATCCTTAACTGGCTCATCGTGAAGAATAGACTGCACAAGGCGTATGTCAGTTACCGTACCGATGCAAACAGAACGGCTTTCTTCAAACCTCACCGCTTATTACAACAAAGACCGCGCAAGATGCAAGATGCCTGCATGTCCCGCAAGTGCGAGGAAAAATAAAACGATACCCGGATCGTAATGAGCGAGGAATTCCATACCCTCTATCAAAGCAGCCTACGGTTCCCAAACCAAAGGAACAGCGCCGTTGCTCAGCTTCGACAGGCCACCAATTACCGCAGAGAAATCGTAAATTCTGAAGCGTTGGCCGTGCATTACATAAGTAGCTCCAATCGACCGCCCACAACATACGATGCCGCCATCAAACAAATCCCCGAGTGAAAACGCGTGATGCACTGGAGTTTTCGCCCTTCCTCTTAAAAACAATTGGAGCCGTTCACCAGCTCTCCAGTTGGTAAGCATCGGGCTCCAATGCGATTCTGGTTGAATTCTACAAGTATGGTGGCGCCGGGTGAAGAAAACCTTACAACGATTTTTCCGGAAATGTGGAACCCAGGAAAAATTTCCCGAGAATTAAATGAGATGGAAATCGTACATCTATGCAACTGAATCAAAATCTGCAAGTCTGTGATCTTCACAGATGAATCCCTCTATCTAAAAGTGCTGAAATAATTTCCTCACGCATTCTTCTCAATCATCTGCAGGGTAACCTGTAACATGGTCATCTCCAAAACACTCCATGTCTTCTGGTGGCATCACGGAAACATCAGAATAATGTTCGTGGCCCGCCAATTAAAAGCTAACTGTCAGGAGATGCCAACCCATCTCTACGCTTCCTTCGTTGTCTTCACGAAAGTCCTGGACCCGGTGAGTCGCGATGGACTCTGAAAAATCATGCAAAAGTTAAGCTGTCTTGAACGATTCACGCACGTGGTGCGTCGGTTCCACAGCGGAAAGAGGTCTGGCTGCACGGATAACGAGACAGTCTCTGAGGCATTCGCCGTAATTACTGGAGTGAAGCAGGCCTGCAAACTAGTTCATACCCTTTTTACTCGGATAATTACAGTTATGTTGATTGTCGCCTACTCTGAAGAGCACCCTGAGAACAGCATCGTCTGCAAGACCAACGATCAGCTAATATCCCCAAACTGCTATTCGTGGACGACAGCTGGTTCAAATCCACGACTGATGAGGATATGCAATGAGGCATGGACACGTTGTCTCAATTCGGGCTGACCATCAATACGGATAAAACGGTGGTCGTGAACTGGCCATCGCCTGTGACAGTTCGACCGTCGATTTCGACGAGGTCCACCGTATGCTCCACACCAGGTGGTGCAGGAACGGTGACTTGTGCGTGAATTAGTTTTAAGTGATAGTAGCCTTGCACTGCAGCTACCGAACTCTCTCTTCTTCGCCCGCCTGAGCCCGGTGTCAAGACAGAGTCAAGAAGACCGGAGATGGGAGAGGGCGCAGGTGGCTGGCGCGCCGGAACCGCCCCTGGGTGTACCACCACACCTTACTCGGATCCCACGGAGTGGGAGTGCCATAAAGGCCACATTAAGAAGGAGCCATTTCAGCCTGACTCCCAGTCCGCCTGTCAGCCACTCCACACAAAACACCCATTGGGCTGACCACGCGGTCCGAGTTATCCCGTCAGTTGGCAACCTTCCAAGCCACGGCTTTTAGTGCACCGTGATAGTTTCAAGCGCGACAGATTGTTTATAGTGAGGAAAATGCGCTGAGCTGTTGACGTCACTCTCTCCCCCACCCCCACAATCAGACCACCATCCGAGCCAGTCAGTTGTCTGAGGTGGGAGTGGGCGCAATGGCTGACGGGTCGGCGTACACGTCTTCGCGCGCCACAGCACGACCTGGCCCCCATAACTCACACACCAGGATTTACTAACTCAGGGGATATGGAGGAGCCATCGCCGTCTGACTCACAGTCCACTGGTCAGCCACTCGACACACACAGCACATACACTGGGCCGACGGCGTGGTCTGGTGTAAGCGTCACATTGGCAGCCTTCCAAGCCACGGTTTCTAGGACACCGTGATTTTATCAGGTACATGATGATGATTGTGAGGGTGTTGTCTATGTATTAGTGTAGATAGTGTGCGCTGATGTAGCTAAGCCTCCGGTGGTTTACCACAGGTTGTCGCGGAGGTGCATGTGTCCTAATAAGCCCATGCGGTGTATAAATGTGCAGGAGCAGTGAGGGCAGTGAAGGTCGGTGCGTTGACTGTAGGTCGGAGCCCCAGGCACTGGTGCACCAGCCTCCGTGCGATGGATTCGCAGGTGACTGACCATGCCGATGCGTGAGTTGAAGTTGCGGGCGCATTGTGGGCAGGAGAAATCAGTAGAGGCTGGGGGATGTCATTCATGGTAGTGGTGGTGGCAGTGGCGGTAAGAATGGCAGGAGTGGAGGGTGTGCATGAGTATCGGTGTTGTCGGCATTGCGGTGAATTCCGTTGTCATGGATGTGCATGTGACCGAATAGGCCTATGCGATGAGTAAATGCGCGAGGACAGTGGAGGCGAAGATCTCTGCTGTGTGTTGGTGCTCCAGGCACTGGTTCACCAGTCTGTGTACGGTTGATTCGCAAGTGAACGATCAGGCCGAGGCGTGAAGGGAATGTGCGGTCGCATTGAGGACAGTTTAGGAGAGAGTCCCCATCGCTGCTGGTGGTGGTGGTAGTGGTGAAGGCAAAGGTGGTGCTGGGGGTAACAGACGATGAGTAGAGGGATGTGGGCTCTATGATGGTGGGAGTAATGAAATTGATGCCAGCAGTGAGGGTGGTGGAGTCTGAAGGAGGGTTGGCAGAATTTGACGTAGAAATTGGAATTGTCGGATTGTTGGTGCATTGCGTCCGAAGATGTCCAACCAGGCTGATTCGCGCGCGGAAGATGCGTTGACAACGCGGGCATGTTGTCAGGGCCTGGGCATCGACGATGTTGGTCCGGGGCGCTGGTGACTTTCGTGCCACCCTTTTTGCCTTAGCAGGGGTGATCCGGTTGGCTTCATATATCGCTTCACCAGTCTTCATGGATCTTCTCCATGCCGGTCTACCCTGGGTGAGGTCCTGCCAGGTCGCCGGGTTGATTTGCAGTTGCTTCAGCGATTTCTTCAAAGTGTCCTTGTAGCGCCGTATTTTACCTCCCTGTCAGCGAGCACCCGTAGTGACATCTCCGTAGGAACGTCATTTGGGTAGTCGCTCGTCGTCCATTCTTACAAGGTGGCCGCTCCATCACAGTTGCACTTGCCTCAGCATGGCGTGGATGCGTAGGATTCCAGTCCGCTCCAGGACTTCCGTGTCCGGGATCCTGTCTTGTCATCTCAGCTTCATTATTCTGCGGAGGCAGCTGAGATGGAAGTGATTCAGCTTCCTGGCTTGGTTCGAGTAGACGATCCAGGTCTCCGCTCCGTAAAGGAGTGTCGTTAAGACGAAGGCCTTGTAAATCTTCAGTTTGGTGTTCAGGTGAATACCGTGGCGATTCCATACGGAGGCCTGCAGCCGGCTGAAGGCATAACTAGCTTTGGAGATCCGTTGGGCAACCTCGTCATCGATTATCATGTTGCGTGACAGCGTGCTTCCTAGATAAGCGAAGGTTTCTACGTTTTTGAGTTGAGCACCGTTGACATTGATTCGGGGAGCATTGTATTCCGCGCTGGGTGGCGGCTGGTGCATGACAACCGTTTTGGCTGTACTGATTGTTAATCCAAAGTTGGCGCAGCCTGCGGCGAAGAGGTTCATGCTCCTTTGCCTGTCCTCCTTCGTCACGTTATTAAGAGCGCAGTCATCCGCGAAGAGCAAGTCATGGACTGTAGTCGTAGACACGCGCATTGAAGCCTGCCTACGCCGACTGTTGAGAAGGTGCCCGTCAGTTCTTTAGGCGATTTGGAACCCAGGCTGCTCATCATGGTAGGCGTCCATCAGCATAGCAGAGAACATGAGAGTGAAGAGGGTGGGGGCCAGTGCGCAGTCCTGCTTCACTCCGTTGGTCACTGCGAATGCTTCGGATACCGTCGCGTTGTCAGTGGCGCGTGCCGTCATCCCGTCATGAAGCTGACGCACTATGTGCGTGAACCGCTCAGGACAGCCGAATTTCTGCATGATTTTTCACATTCCGTCGCGATTCACCGAGTCAAAGGCTTTCATCAGATCCACGAAGGTAGTGTATAGGTGAGTTCGCATCTCCTGGCACTTCTCTTGTATCTGGCGCGTGGCGAAGATCATGTCGGTTGTTCCGTGGTGTCGGCGGAAGCCACATTGGCTTTCCGGGAGCAGGCCCTGCTGTAGGTTACCGTTCAGACGATTGAGAAAGATACGGGCGAAGATCTTCCCGGCGATGCTGAGCCACGAGATGCCTCTGTGATTATCACAGAGTTGCCGGTTCCCCTTCCGTTTGTAGAGATGGACGATGATCGCGTCTTTGAAATCCTGAGGAATTGTCCTTGGTGCCACATCTCTTCGAAGAGTGTTGTGAGTTCTGCCATCAGCCAGGGCCCACCATGCTTGTAGGCTTCCGGTGGGATTGCGTCGGATCCCAGTGCTTTCTCGCTGAAAATCTGTGGCAAGGCTGGATGGTTTCTGGTAAGGAAGGCGGCAGATCCAGGTCATTGTTCGTGTCCACCTGAGGGAGCCGGTAAATTGCAGCATCGGAGATGGCTGATGAGCAATTAAGGACACGTCTGAAGTGCTCGGCCCAGCGCTTCAGAATTTGGGATTTCTCTGTCAGAAGTGTTGTGCCGTCAGAGCTGAGCAGCGGTGCGGTTCTCTTGATGCAGGGGCCGTAGATGGCCTTGATGAATTTGAAGAAGTTTTTCCTTTCATTGTGGTTGGCATACCCTTGGATCTTCTCAGCCTTGCAGACCATCCAGACGTCCTGCATCTCCCGCAACCGCTGCTGTACAATGCGGTGTTATCTCAAGAAGGCTGCTTTGGTGGCATCAGTCTAGGTCCATTAAGGCTTTGTGTAGGTGGTTCTTCTTCGAGAGAAGGTTGCTGATGTCGGCGTCATTGTCATCAAAGCAGTCCTGGTGTTGACGGCAGTGCGTGTTCAAGGACTTCGAGGGTGGTGGACTGGATGACATTCCGCAGTTGACACCATCGTTTCTCTACGGTGGTGCTCTCATCTGGAGCATGCAGATCCTCCAGTTTCTGGGTTAACTCGTTGCTGAAATCAAAACAGTGAGCAGGCAAATTTAACAAAAGACTATTTAACTTACCTGGCTGACACTTAACTTGGGGCCTTCGGCGGGGTTTAAGTCGAAGCCTCATCTTGGAGATGACGAGGTGATTATCCGTCCAACCATCAGCATCGCGGATCACCTTGGTCAACAGCACGTCCTGTCGATCTCGCCTCCGGACGAGAACATAGTCCAGCAGCTACCAGCGCCATGACCGATGGTGCACCCACGTGGCCTTTTCCTGCGTCAGAAAGTGTTGGTCAGCACATGTTCGCAGAAGAAGTAGGCCGTTATCTTTACAGCCACCGGAACCGTGGGGACCCAACTCTCTCTGCCAGGCAGCGTGGTCTGTCTCGACGCGGGCGTTGAAGTCACCAAGGACAATTAACTTGTCCACCTTCGGCACAGTCGCCAGCAGGGCGTGCAGATCCTCGTAGAATTTGTCCTTCGCCGCATCAGAGCTCGTCATTGGGGGAGCGTAGGCGCTTATGATGGTGGTGAACTTGTCTCCCCGAAGAGGCAGGCGGAAGCTCATCAAGCGATCATTGATTTCTTGTGGCCGACAGAGCAGACGCCAAGGATGTCATTCCGGATGGCAAACGTGACACCAGCCTCGCGTCCTTCTGCCTTTGGCCGGTCACTCCATAAGAAGGTGTAACCGGCACCCACCTCCTCCAGCTGACCCTGCTCAGAGAATCGGGTCTCGCTGAGAGCAGCAATGCCCACCTTGTAACGCGCCAGTTCCCGAGCGACTAGCGCTGTCCTCCGTACCGGCCGGTCGCTCCTAGGATTGTCTAAAAGGGAAAGAACATTCCAGGCTGCTAGTGTGAGTGGACTCACCCGAGCAGCCCAGAGAGTATGACGCGGGCGATGGGGACGGGTATATTTATGTTTGTTTGAGTTTTACGACTGCATATTTTTGCGATTTGCGAGCCGCGACTGGCGGCAGAAGACGTGATACCCAGCATTTGTTTGGGACACTTTTTTAAGCCCCTTCCTTCGTGAAGAGGTAAGCAGCTCTGTCCCTAGATCGGGCTGCTTGGACATCCCAGACGGCTGCCGAACTCCGAAAGAGGTCACGGTTTTTTTAGTGAGAGGACGACCCGAGTTAGCCTGGGCCACCTACGGCGTTGCTGTCGCCCCCACCGCAGCTCTTTTTGAGATGGTGGGGGGAGGTGTGAATTTCGGGAGTCAGACATACCGGGTGTGGAGGCACACACAACACCGTCAGACCCTCACCTGGTTTAGACCGCCGGTCGTGATGGTTGCCCGGGATGTGGCCGCTTGGAACAGCCCAGCTACGGGGAGCCACAGGTGAGAGTTGGGTCCCAGGTAGAGGCGGCCACAGGTGCATTCACCACCTGCACGAGACAAATGGAGCAACCAAATGCTACCTGTGTGATGCCCCCTCCCCTAACTAGTACCCCCTACCCCGGCACACACATGCACGCATCGGAAGAGAGGGTTAAGCGAGAGATAACCGAGCTCGACAGTTCGTTCGCGGGGTCATTGTAGTTTTTAAATATCATTGTGTAAATAATTTTCTCGTTCACATGGAGGGTGGTGACAAATAAAATGGATCAATTCCAGCTGCAACTGCACCTCTAAAATGAGGACCCAGCCTATGGTGGTACGGCGGGGACGTTCATTCATCTCATTCTTCTTTCTTGCCTACTTTGATAGTCCCAACGCCATTGACCAATTCCCGGAGCACACAAGAGAACCTGCATTTTGCCGTGTCTACACTTTTACGAACCCGAGTCTTCTTCATCGGGGTAATGATGCTGTACCCACAGAAACCAAACGTTGCAATGTCAAAATTTCATCCTTTAGCATGCTCTGAAATCAACGCAAATGGAAGTGGTCGACACCTTCCTAACATGAAGATGGTCTATTAACGAAGTTTAAACAACCTGTTGCAGAGAATTCGTCCGTTAATTCGCATAGAACTTGAGGTTTATGAAGATTTTGATACCGCATCGGCACTTTCTAGAATCGCTCACCTTAAGACAGCAAATCACCCCGGCTATGAGTAATTTTGCGCATTCCTCCCCCTTTTCGTAGATAGATTTCAGTTTTAATCTTAGCATGAAAAACATATTAAAATATAAATTAATAGGTGTCTGGAAGGTCCTGGTTTGACCGGAGAAATAAAAAATGCATCGAGAACATCCCGCCAGAATAAAGGTGATTACTCAACGAACGCATAAGGGATAGTTTTGTTTCGGGTAATGACCTGCTCAGCGTGGAGACGGACTGAGGGGAAAAAATCTGAGGCTTAGTTGTCTTAATTGCTTCTATTAAATAAATGGGAATAATTTTCATCTGGTTAACCTTTTGCGAGTTGCTTGCGGTCGCTTTTAGAGCGTGTATTTGGACCAAGTTCATTCGCCTTTCCCACCACCCCTAATCCTTTAGGCTTCCTTCTACTTTACTGTTTGCCTGCAGTTTTCATCTCCTGCATTTATTCTTCTTCTTCTTCTGACAGTAGCATAAGTTTACAAAATCTTCCCTGGGCTGTGCGGGAAGTTCATTAAATAAAGTGAGACCCCGCAGTCCTCTTGCCACTGCGTGCACAATTAGTCTGTCTTTTGTCTAATTAATATACCGAACGCAGGAAAGGGGGTACGGGGGAAGACTTTGGGCGAGTAGAATGAAGTTATTTCATTACTTAATTGGGTGGGAAGTTGAAAGAGCCTGAATATCAGCCTTCCTCTACTCTCCTCTCTCTCTCTCTGCATAAAATAACGCCTGCTTGGATTTTGATATGCTCAACAAGCCGTAATTATGCCTTCGTTGCTTCTGAGGAAAATCCAGCAGATTGAGCTACTATTCCACTTTGATCTTCTATTTTCAAACGCATGTCGAAAACAATGTTTCGCGACGTCATTTCCGAGACCAAAATTTTTCTGTTTCGACAAATCCCGCCTTGAAAGGTTTCAGTTACGAGCAAAGGAGTGTGCAGCCCTTACTGTGTGCAATTTTCCTCAACACTTACAATCAGGTGGTCTCGAGTTAAAAACTATAATTACTTTTATTTCCTCTAAATGGACAAGAAAGGGTGTTATTTTGGACAGGAGTACTCGAGCAGTTCATTTAGAACGCTATGCATCGATGTCAACTCGTTGTATGCAAACACCTTTGGTCGGCAAAACATCGTCTGAAAGGAAAATTTGAAATCTTGCTTTCCTAAGTCAATCTGTGAAACTCAGTAGCTGCAGACAAGTTCCCATTTGAGGTGGTGCAGGCTGGACACTTCGTGTACTATCGTGTGAAATTGCCAAACATTCGATGAAGAAGAACGATTTTTGGAGTTTGAAAATTAATACTGTTGTTTAGAAATACTAATTTTTTTAGAAAAGTGGCAAATTCTGAAAACGTGAAAAATCGGTTTGACCAATTAACCTCCATTTTTAAAGGCACAGAATGCTTGTCCATGTACACAAACGAGTAAATAAAACACCTCAAGTAGAATTAATTTTGAAAATAATCCTTTAGTGTATATTCTGCGGCAGCTGTCTTCCAGATTAAGGGCAATAGCAAGTATGGCCGTTACCAAACGGCCTAGATTTCGAGTGTTTATTGCAAAAAGGGTGCCCGAGAATTGGCGGTTCTTTCTTCCGTTTGTAGATTGTTTAAGATGCGTTTGATTAAGGAAAACAGATTTTCGCTTAATTACCCTGGCATGGACGTCACAGGAATAACATATTTCATAAGCTAACATATTGGCAGGCCGGTTAGTGAATAATAAATGTAAATATAATTTTCAGGTGAGCGTACGATTTTTTGCATATTAAGAGGACTTTCCTTTTGTTAAATTTCTTCATAAGTATTCCGGGTGTTCGATTACGATGAGTTGCAGATCCTCCTTGAAATGGTGGTAAATACTTTACGTTTTCGTGTGTTTTCTGTCTATCGCCCATAAATGTAGATTCTCTTGTATGTGTTTATCAAAACTTTTAAAATAAGATATTTCTTAAAGGCATTTACCGAAATAATGAGTACTGGGACAGTCTTTCTAATGCAGATGACCGTTTGGGTCATATTTATAGACTCACCCAAACATTAAAACTCGATGCCGAGACGAATAAATGCCCACAACATAATTCGTCAATTAATATGGCTAAGATCGATTTAAAAAACTCTTTTAATAAGTTAACTCTTTAAAAGACACTTTGAATTAGATATTTCGTCGTCGAATGTCTGCGTATTTAGCCGTTTTCCAAAATCAAGTCACGGAAAAAATGAGGACGTACGACCGGTTTTTAGACTTCGCTGAAAACAAGGGATACAATATCTGCTGAAAATGAAAGAACTAACTTATTTCTTTCTATTGGAGCGTTTTTCGCTATACTTGCACACTTTTCGGCCCAGTTCAAAAATTGCAAATGCACAACAGAGTGGCCGAATTAATACTAAGATTTTTCGAAGAAATATCAATATCCTGCCCTTTCCGTTTCTATTTTCCGGATTCATTAATAGCCAACTGCAGATAGATATTGTTTGGACAACTTTCGCGAGCGGCGTGACAGAGAAACATGGCGGCATGTGGCGGCTTTCCGTATATATGCTTGTTTACAGTCCCACTTATCGGTGTTTTAAAACAAAATGCACCCACACAAGTTTAACTACTGAGTTTTTTGGCATAAGATGTCATAAATTTGCAAAAAGGAATTTTAAAACTAAATTCCTTCTTGTTTCTGATAAAACAGTGAAATTTCTCATATCACAATTAACCTGATTTTCGTGAATGCAAGCTCAAAACGTCCGTTCTCTGAAGGTATATATTTAAAAATTTAATAGCTTATATTAATATTCATTTTGTTAGTACAACGCAAAAATAAGAAGGGTTTGGTCCAGGAGGTGCAATAATGTAGGAAATCAACAAAAGTAGGATTTGGCCCAATTTTGCCCAGTTTTCCCGTCCAATAGACAGCTCTGAAATAAACTCTTCCTTAATAGACAACTTTTTGCGCCTCAAATCGGTACAACTACCATAATTAACAACTTTAAATGTGTGCCATACTACCACCTTAAATTTTAAGGATGAAATTTAATGAGTTAGGCAATCTGCTGCATTTTGTAGAAAGCACGCACAAAATATCCTTTTCTGGATCCGTTTGGTAACACATTGTTCAGATTTTATTTTGGTTTCGTTCGGTTTAAAAAGAATTTTCTTAATTGCTGAATGCCTTTGAATTCAAGCAACCGGTACGTTTGCATTCTTGGTTTCCAAACTATATGTTGCATGCATTTTGTGTAATGAACATCATACGTATCCCTACGCTATGAGGAAAAGGGCACCTAGCTGTAGCAGCATTAATAGATGAACGGATATGCTGATTTATCAATGAACAGTTGACGGTCTTAAATATCTCATAATTAGAAAGTTTTTAAAAACCAAACTATAGCCTTTCTTAAAGTATAACATTTGAATAAGCCGTACTTAGCTACCAGAGGAGTACAAGGAAGAGTATTTTTTACATGTTTTCTATAAAATATATTTGAAGGTAATAGGGTATGGAAAATCGTTTAAAAAGATTAACTCTAATTAATCAGTCATTATTTACAGTGTTGGTCTTGCAGGCCGCCTACAGGAAGCTCATTTAAAAGCCCAAATACTGCTGTGACTGATATCTCTTGAGATTGGGCTCCACATAAGTCTACTGTACGTTTTTAGAAATAGCGGATTTTCTATGGCAACGGGCAAATTTTGACACAAAACTAAGCTTTCAGATGTCTGCTGCATAGGTTATGGTCAGCGTTTTGATGTATGTTCCGAAAATACTCAACCATATTTTTCTCAGGTATTTCAAGAAAAATAAATGAGAATTCATGTGGAGCGCGATAACATGCATTGCATCCAGCGTCCTTCCGGGAACTAAGACAATTGGCTCGTCAAGGTCAGGTCAGACGAAACCCCGGAAACCTGAAGGCCGAAATAATAGCTCCTGGTGTATTTAGCGAAGCCCACTTAAGGCTATTTTGACGAAGGATGCTCTCAACTTATACAGCAAAAAGCGCAATTTTTGACCCATTTAATAACTCTGTCCCAGTACTAGTAGCAACGTATTACCGTATTATATACATAAGCGATAATTACATGCATGTTAATTTTTTTCCTTATCAGATAAAGTCACTATGCCATTATGGACAATCCTATTTCTATAAAAATGCAATTTCGATTTCAAATGATATCAATTATTCAAAGCCGGCGGCCTGTGAAAGCGCATAGAATCAGAGAAGTGGGAACGAAAACTTTCCGCAAAACCAAATATAGGCAGTCTTGAAAGGCAGAAAAAATAAAACTTTCTTTCGCAATCCTAGTTGATTTGGAACTGAAAAAATTATACCATAAAGGTTTTAATTGACCGAAATTCGGGGGGTGGATGGATATATGTGGACTACCTCGACTCCCATCCACATGCAAACCAAAAACCTTTACAAATGGACCGTCTTCGGCGCCGCGTCACTTTTCCCACAAAATAAACTTCTGTTCTAAACAGTCCTAAAAATGAATACAATCTTTTATTCCTTCATCTAGTATTTCATTTGTACAACTCTATTGTTGGGGCACACGTCCGCGCCCCGAAACCATCTTGACTTTGAATACACAATGGAAATCTGCTCCTGAAGGCCGGCGTTTTTGTTACATCCATTGTACAGTCCGCCCTACCTCTCGCTGATGCCTGGAGGTTTCCTGCTCTGACAATTAAACAAGACATATCTCCCCTTTGAGTAAACACCGCCCCGCCTCCTCCCCCCTTTGCATACCCTCCAACATCTTAAATGTGTTCACACTTGCGCCTGCTAGTACTTCGTCCGCCAATTGGAACGCTGTTCCAGCAATCGGCAGTGCTGATTAGCTGCGAGAGCGCAGGGCTCTGCCGTCGCGGGGACGTCGCTAGCCAATCAGAGAGAGCTGGGCGATTGATACGTCTTGCCGGCTCTGCGCAAAAGACGTCGTTAGCACAGTAAACTGACCAAAAGCCCGGGTTTTGGGTAAGTTGTTAATCTTGCTCCTGTGCATCCTCCGAGTTGACGGAAGAAACTAAGAGAATTTCATATTTGCATGTCATACACAGCGGAAGGAAGTTGAGTCGCCTGCTTGTCTTCCATTACACACTTTGCGAGGTTAATTTTACGTTAAATTCGTAGCAGGCGAGAAATCATCACGGATAGTATACGTGCATTATGAGGGCTTGAGTGGAGCGAACTAGGTTGGCGTAAGGAGTGGGTTTCATATAACAAAACAGTTTATATCAGTCGCAAGAATTGGCGACTTACCACACTCGTAAGAATACATTGGGAGAAATTAAATGATGAAAGTTAGCAAGCAGGGGCCATCATTCCAAAATCACTAAAGCTTTTCCATTTTTCTTAGCGTGCATTTTTCCACTTGCATTTTTAGGTTTCTTCCTTTAACTGTCCCCGTGTTAAACAAAAAACAACAATCAGTATATTGAACGCCGTCTTATAGGCTTTATAGGAGATTGTACAGCACCTAGTTGAAACTAATAACAAATGAATAAAGAAATTGTAAATTAACTGACTATCTATTCAAGCGTGCACTTGGTAGGGGATAAGTAGGCGTTCATTAATCAAAATGGTGAACTGTCGATAGCATTTTCTTTGGTTTAAACTAAGCAAACTCAATTATGCACGCAAAGCCATAGAAAGTCTAGCTTTGTCTAAATAAAAAATTTAAAGCGCAAAAAATGGCGCCAGTGCTTCTACTATGCCTACGTCATATGCTTCACAGTAAATATAGAGGTTTCCTTGCTGGTTTAAGGTTTTAATCCTACCTAAAAACTCCAAACCTCACAGCATTCTCGTTGGAGATCTTCCCCGTAAGAAGAGAATACCGTAGTGGAGCCTTCGTACCAATGATAGAGATACTCAAGAAAGAGAAGCTGATTTAGGGTAAATCTAGTGCAGTTTATCGGTACCGTACATTAAATTGATAGATCGTTTACAGGACTAATTCTTCCCGTTGTGCCTTTACATTACATTCCTAAAGCAATTCATAAACTGCAAAAATCTTTAGAAAAACATGCTTGGGTAAGTGACTATAATTTTTCCATTAATAACAATTTTGGAATATTACTTAAGAAGGTAATTTCAGACCCAGCGAATGTTAGCCAATTAGCGTTATTTGGCCCCAAAACTGTTTTCTTTACTTTACTAGCAAATAAAAATTAAGTGAAACCTCAGATTATTAAACCAGAAGACCAGCTGCTGAGCGTATGTGTGCTTTAGATACATGTTCATAGGACCAGTACATTTGTACGGGAAGGGGATACAAGTGAAACATGTAAGTGATAAGAAAAATCGATAATTAAGGCAATAAGTGACGGTGAGATAAGAGCAGTGAGCGTTGGGTACAGCCGTGTCAGGGGGAGAAGGGGGAAGGGGATGGCCTGCAGTTAACCTACATTTGGTCATGATGGAGGTGCAGCTGGCACGATGTTCCTCTGTACATACAAGACCAGCTGTTGCTAGCTCGATGCTGACCCCTTTCTCTTGGGGGTAGTTCAGTGGAATCCTATAAATGACACGGAAGACCTCGCGAAGCTCCACACGATGCCCAGTATCAACAACATGCGCGCGAGAATTACGCCGCTTATGCTCTTGAGGTTTCAGCCATGGTGGGAGGTTTTCCTTGATCTTTGGGATAGGCGCCAACTTTTGCGACCATTATAACCTGCTCGACAGGAGCAAGTAATGGAATAAATGCACACATAGGTGGTATGAGCAGGCAACAAACCCTTACCTCCTTCATGTAAACTGTGCTGTTCATGGGACAACTTGATCTGGGCATCTTATCACGAGTTAACTCATTGCGTGTTAATGGAACTTTGAGGAGTAGAGCTTACCTTTTATTGTCAGTGTGACGGATTTTGTTGGCCTCCCTTTCGGCTGCACGTGGTCCTGACCTATGAGTAGGTTTACTTAGAAACAGTCTAAGGACTGCAAATATAAAGGACAAACTGCTGAATTTATTGAATCGTGGAGGTAGGTGGGGTGAAAGTGGGGGGGAGGGGGGTTGAAGGAAGGGGTAAGTAACACCTCCCGGCAAGGTGACATTAAAGAAGGGATCCAACTGATAGCAATCGGCTGACCTTCTATTCAATATTACAACAATCGTCTGAGAAAGGAAGACGACTCGCCGCCCTTCCGCGTGCGTGGATTGTTCTGCCAATATTGCATTTATAACATAAATAGGGTTTAATAGCGGGCTTTCTCGCATAAAACGTCGACACCTTGATTTCAGATCACAAGAGCCACCTTGGCAGGTATTCATGCAAGCGTGCCACCAAGTGCCTTTGCGCAACCAAAGTATTTGTATTCGCATCTACTTGTAAAATCCCGAATGCTAATTGAAGTATCGTGTGTTTGCTTGGCTATCTGAGCAGCCCCGCTCGGGAAGTCATCGTGGAGCCTAGGAATTAGAAGAGTAGTGACAACGACTAGGGAGACTAGAATAACAATTTCTGGCTTATTAGTCGTCACCAGTCAGCCATACTCAACCCCAGGTTTTGTGCCACCCGAGGCTCCAACCCGTGACCTGTTGGTCAGAAACCGACCATTGTAACCATTGAGCCATGAACTCGTGGTCTTGCCGGTCCTAGATCGGGAATATGCACATTGGTAACCTGGTCTTCGTCCGTAATGGTCTCCTGCCTATTCTACTACTAGCCGCTGTGCGGCTGCTGGTGGGGCTCGAGAGTGATCCCCCCAGGTATAACGGGACGAGCGAGTCCCGAAAGCGATCGGTGGGCGTTTATCTAGTAACCAGACTAGGAATTAATAGCTAGCAGCAGGGTATAGCAAGGGTAACAAATATATTTCGAAGAAGTAAACTACCTTCCACCATTGTCAGGCTGCAACTATCAGCAAGCCTGCAGTCTTTGGTGCACTAAGTGGACATTTTCCTTGTCTAATGTGATCATCCCTTCGAAACTAAAACCAAACTGCTTTTGGTGCATTAGGTGTCTACCTGTCAAGGCGTACCGTCCCTCCTTACTGCGATCCATCACCTTCCGCTACCTTACTTCTCCACTCTCAGCTAGATAGATTTATATAACAACATTGCATTCCCCGAAAAACTATTTTTCGGCCGTTGCCTCAACATCCAGCGACCGTTCATCTAAAATAAAACCGATGCACTCTGGCAATTCTACAGGAAGATTGGAATGTGCAGCCGTGGTGCCAGATTTCACAGGATTGTACCTGCGAGGGTTCACAGATATGGTAAAACCGTGACTGCAGTAAATTAGAAGAATGAATTGATGTAAAGGTTCAAGTTCCAGTTGTTTTCGTGCGTAAAGAGGGCTGGTCGGGCACCGGAACAATTTGGTTATCGTTCTGATCTTTCGAACTAGGGTAGGAGTCCGCCTTCAGAGGTGGCAGTAGAAACATAAAAAAAGGCTACACTTAGAATAGGGGACAAACCAATCAATGATAAATGACATAAATATGGAGGTGACTGTGCCGGGCTCTGTACGTCGGCACCAGATCGATAAATCGATTGACTGAGTTCTCAGGGTCAGTCTTCAATTAATTCCCGCCCCTTCTTCGGGTGTGAGCGACTATCTTGACGCCTGTGAAGTGCAGTTAATGGCCCGTTTTCTAGGTGTGTCGGCTAATTGCGATAATTCGTCGCCATGTCGCAGGGCCAAATTATGTTCATTTATGCGTCATCCGAGCATGCATACAGACAGTCAGTTTAGGTATGGGATGAGATACACTACCCCGGATTTCTCTTCGGCCTTTGATTCTTATCACCCTGCTGCGCATGGTAGCTTCGGCCAGATGTGCACTTCGAACACTTATTTCGGTAACAATTCGTTCGGTGACTTCTGAGGCGTCGTTGATGCACGACAGATCGTGCCATATTCTGGTGGTGTTTCTGCTTTGGTCCTAAGGGGTTGACCGCGTAAATATTGCCTTCGGATAACCGTTCCGAAAAAATTGGTCGCGGAGATATCGGGCCCCGCTTACTTTTTCCCCGGCCTGCTGAAATGAGTCTGAATCCATTTGAAGAGCTTTCTCACACAGCTTGATTTGTGAACCACCGGATGGTTACCGAGAAGGTGGAGAATTTGCCTTTCTGTTAACCGTCATCTCAATTTTCCCGTTAGGATTTCGCCCGACAAGTACAGCTCCTGGTTTTTGTTCGTATCCCCCCGTGAATTTTAAATCAGGGAAAATTCGCTCAAACAAATTATGTAAGTTTTGTAGCCTCATATTTTTTTCCGGAGTTGATCTCCATCAAACGGAGATCCTATTTTCACCAGATGACTCAACTGGTGAACTGGCAGATCGGCCATTCTAGCTAACCCAACTGGGTAGGGTACGGCTACAATTCCGCTCTCCTCCCCCTGTTTTACAGGTGACCTTGGCCTAAATTCCAGCAAGGAATAAGGTTAGGCTTGGGGTTAGTCATAGGGACTACGGGGCAGTTTTACAGTTAATGTTAAAGTGAGGACATGGAAGTAGGTACACCCTGGAATTTAGTGCTAAGCCACCTGCAGTCTGTCCAATTTCCCAATGTTAACTGATCTTGCTAAGCTAACCCTCAAGGGAAAATGGTCAGAGTGCCCCAAACAAATTATAATTTACTAAGTTGTTTTAACAGATTTGAATAATTCATTTGACACAGTTGCGAAAACCTTGAATCCACGCCATCCAATGCTCTAGCCGCCTGAGCTACGATTTCTCACTGGAGTCGTGCATTTAATCACACTTGGGCCAAGTTAACCGCCCAGTCTGCTAAGGCCTATGGCATCCACCAATTCTGATACAGTAAGCTGATTGCCAAAGTGGGATTGTCTAAGCAACAAATGTAGAATTCACCAGCTGACTGCCAGGTGCAAGTAAGTACTAAGTGGGTTGGACAGATTTGAATAATTCATTTAACTCAGGTAAGTAACATAACCCTAATGGGATAAAACTCATAGCTCTCGCTGGGGCCTCATAGCTCAGGTGAATACAGTGTTGGCTGCACCGAAGCCATTCACTTGCTGTCTTGGGTTCGAATCCTATCGAGACCGCCGAGTTTTTCACAACTGGATCACATAAACTTCCTTTGGTCGAAGGTACGAGCAACGCAATTTATCCATGGCAATTTTTTTGCTCATGCACTGAACAAGATACATTCAAAACAGGTATAAAAACAAGAAGCAAACTTTCTTGAATTTTCTCCTACATTATATTATTAGGACTCCGCCAAGGCATGCCTAATTCGGGGACTTCGCTAAAATTGATGAAATAGAATATTGTTTTTGTTTTTATTCTCTTTCCTTATTAAAACTGCCATTCTGCTGATTGGGCCGTACGAGCTGAAGTTTCGCCAATGCAGTTTACCGAGTTGTCAGAAAGTCTTCGAAAAATATCACCACCCAAGATAGTCATACACCATGTTAGTTGCAGGTGATTAAAACGATTACTGTTGAAACTGGCTACTAGCAAATCGAATTCGAGCACAAAAAGTTAGGCTTCGAACGGCCAAGCGAGATGGGTGGATGCTGCTACAGGACAACGATCAGTTCCACAAACCACTAATACGTTTGCCTAATAGCCTAAACACTCCCCTTGTCCTATTATTTTATAAGTTTAATTCTCAGATTTTTTTGTGCGGAAGATGCATGAGCTATGAAAATTCAGTTATTTTTTAGGATTCTTTTATCCTACGTAAAAAGCATCTTCTAACCAGGAAGAGGATTCAATTTCCCGGACCGGAAGGTGTGTGTGTGTGATCAGCAGTTAGTCCGGACGGAGATGATCTCATCAGGGTTCCCTTCTGTGCTCGTTAACCTGGCCGTTAAAGTTGAAAACATTATAAGGATGCAGTTTTAAAGGCCTGATGACGTGTATTTAAAGGGAAACTACTGACAAGATTTATCGTATTTTTCTCTTCAATACCGCTTTGCAAATGTATGGGCAGGGTGAACGACAAAATCGTATCGCCTATCCCCAAGTCTAGATGTTTGATAAGCGTCAAGAGCTGTTCAATCCACTTTACCATTAACTCCAAACGAGGTTGCTGGTAAAGCCACTCTGGCATATGTGGGGCACATAAAAAATTGGTACCGACAAAGACGAAGGGGGCTGGGTGACTGTTTCTGGCTTACTACTGTTCATCAGCCAGTCCTGCACATCCCCTAGGTTTGGGGACACAGAAATTCGAACCGGAATCCCTTGGATATTAAGTGACAAGTCCATAATTTTACATTGAACCACGGGACCCTTATCCCGTAATTTGCGCACAGAATTTCTAACTACCGTTTCAGGAGAGTTTATCTTTTTCTACCTGTTGAAAAATTTCAGGCGACGCCATGATTGCCGAATGCAGTAAAGAGAAGAGTCCGCCAGGTGGAGACCGGGTGACACACTCGATCAGCTCACTCATTCATAAACCCAAGGATGAAACTGTACTCTCCACCTACAACCTCTACGGTGAACCCCTCATCTGCCTGACACTGCATGGCGAAGAGCGACTCTGTCTGGCACAGATCTCGGGTTTGTTGCTGCGAGACTTCTCCTACAACGAAATTCACAATCGGCGGGTGGCTCTGGGAATTACCTGCGTGCAATGCACCTCGCGCCAGTTGGAGCTGTTACGTCGGGTCGGAGCCATGCCGAGTTCCTCCCGCCGCTGCGGTACCATCACGAAACGCGAGGCCCAACGTCTCGTAGAGTCCTTCTTGCAGGATCTACCACCACCAAAATTGCCGGAGAACTTTGCTTTCGAGGTAGAGCATAACTGTGGCTGGGGTTGCCAGGGTTACTTCATTCCAGCCAGGTACAACAGTTCGCGAGCCAAGTGTGTTCAGTGTGCCTTCTGCCAGGTGAGGTGGACTCCTCCATTTTTTGCCACTTGTTGGTTGTCTGTTTGTCTCATGCGTCGAGGGAATGTGTTTTTCTGAAGGCAGTTGCTACAATACCACGTCTTCATCAAGAATGTGGTCCCCTACTGTGGAGTTCAAGGACTGGTTGAATAAACGCGTCAAAGAAACCGAGCAGTTTTTCATGGAAGCCCTCTTCGTGCTGGGCGGGTAATTTGACCCAAGTGTGTTTAAACTCACGGTTTGCGGTGGGGCCTCGTAACGCAGAGGGCTAGAGTATTGGCTGTATTAAAGCATCTCCCTTGTTATCGTGGGTCCGAATTCTACCGAGGCGGCCGAGTTTTTTTAACAAATGGATCAAAGTAAAATCTTAAATGCCTGCTGAATGGAAGGCTGGGAAGCCTTCTATAATCCCCCGGTAGGACATGAACTCAGGCTTCACCCGTAATACAGCTTTCTTTGTGTTGAATTCCCTAGAAATTAGGATTCATGTTACATATAGGGTCATGTTTAAAGTTTGGATTACGGTTAATACACAGGAATATTCAGGCTCCCTGACTAACTGTATTACGTGGGTGACGTTCCTATTATCGTGTCTTCCCGGAGGCGGGGAACTAAAAGCCCTTCTGGCCAATGTATAATCTAGAAGCTCAATGGTTCGGTGTACTCCTCCGGTAGACTGCTAAACATGAATTTATAATTGGTTTGAATGCAGGCATATCTTTTTACAAAATTCATGACCTCTTGGTCAAGTAAGAAGAAAAAGAGATATTCAGGAGAATACAATATTTTGTAAATGTGCCTTTGAGATTATACGTTTTACCCTGCCTTATAATTTTTAACTCGAAGTTAGTGCACGTGCCTTTGACAGGGGGCGACTACCTCGGGGTAAAGTTAGAGAGCATAGACAGCGATCTAGCAATAGGAGTTGCGAGACCACGACTGGGAACGCTAGAGTTTTCAAATTTTGGCTGGTTTGTCCGCACAACATCCTGCAGTTTCTAGAACACCCATTTTAAGACACTAGACAGGTCTCCTTATGTAATCAACCTAAAATACACCAGGAGACCCCCGGGTTCCACTTTTAAAAAATATATTATCGGTGCCTACGTTTTTCGCGCGATGATAAAATTCGTTTATATATGATGTTACTTTTTCGTGCTGCCGAATTTCAAGGAGTCTGTTAAAAGTCCTTATGCCAATTTGAGAGCCCATTCTTTCAGCCTTTTATCCGTGTCAGGCAGTCAAACGCCAGTGGCAACCATTTTTGTAAACAGCCTTCCAATACTGCTGATGCCCGTTTCGAGATCGACGTTGAACGTCGATTGACTTATTGCACTTTGTACTATTCTCCAGCCTACCAACTGTTGCAAAGCATGATCCACTTACGCCCAAGATTAGGAATGCTAGCAAAAGAAACGATCTGACCATGATTATCAGCAAATATAGGTAATACTATAAACGCTGTTTTCGCTTACCGGCTGGCATCAATCCGTGATACTCCAAGCGAAGGCGCTATTGCACTGAACGCCAAACGCCAGTCAGATTCTTACAGAATATTTTTAACGTTGACACCTTCCCCCATCTACGATCTGGGTTCTCTAAGTTGGGATTGACCGTATCGAAAGCGGTGTCGATCAAGTAATCCGGATTATGGGACGAGAATAAGCTAACCCATTTTACCCCGGAGTTTCAGATCTATGCACAAGAACCTGACGTTTGGGCATGCACGCAAGCCAGAAGTGCCTGTTGCACCCTACGCAATATACCCTTGTATTATATGTGCCATGTGTCCTATGACACAACGTTCGTTTATGGCCATTCCATACCGTCCGTCACAGGATATTAGTCCAACTCCCAAACACCGCTGTAGTTCCTCACGTTTTCATGTAGGGACTGGAAGTTTATAGTGCCTACCGTATCGTCGTCGGTTGTTTTGCTGGAATGCCGACTCGTGTTAAGAACCAGACGAATAGGGAAGTGTCTTCAAGACTTGTCCCAGTTCTAATTATGGTACACAGGGGATTTTATAGGGAGCACTTGCAGTTTATTAATGAAGCAGTGTCTGATGGACTGAATTCAAATTATTCGTTTTCCATTTGCTTGGAAGCAAAGACGCGTACGAACGGGTAGTTAGCGGTTTGAGATTTAAAACAAGCGTAGCAAAAACCGTACTGGCAACTGTGTAGCCCGAAGTTATGATAAACAAGACGGCATTCCATATGGAATGCAAGCCTGCCGGTTTTGCTGCTAAATTGCTAGCGTCTAACTTGCCATAATTCAGTTAGTCCAGGTTCCCATCTTACGTCCTCTTCACCTTCGATTGGAAGATGGCCAAATGAGAAGGCACAGTAAGCTGACCTTGGCCACTGCAGTCTCCTCACTCAGTTAGTAAAGCGTCACAAATGACGTTCACGACATTGGCAGAAACAGAGCACTCCTACTGACTCGGGTATTTGGCTGTATACAACATAATTGTTGCGCAATAGATACCTTGTTGGTCTTTTTAGTAAATTCACATGACATTATGACTTGGATATTTTATTCTAACTGCTTATAGGCATTCTTTTCGCCGAACAAATTTGTCTTCCATTGTCACACCCGCGAGGAGACTGGACGGCAGCAGGTCACCACTTATCGACACCCCGACGCAGCAAATTTCAATGCCTGGCGACGTCACCTAGTGCTGGCAGATCCCGACCCGCCAGAAGAGCTGCTATTTGCCTGGGAGGATGTGAAAGCCATGTTTAATGGGGGTAATCGTAAGAAAACTAGCCCCTTCTCATCAGAAGCTTCGATGGCCTACACACCAGAAGCTAGTCCACCACCATTAAAAAGAAGATGTCCCGTAGTGTCTAAGGCCACACCCAGCGCGGACCATGCAAAGGGCTTTGATCAACAAGTTCAGCTGGGGACCCTCGCCACTGCACCGGAAGCCCTTACAAGAGCTGATTTTGTCTTCAAGAAGTACCGCTCTGTGTTTACCTCTTTGTTGGAACAGACGACATTGAGTCAGGTAGAAAGCTGCCCAGTAGGATCCGTCGCCTGGAATCCTAGCACCACCCATGCGCCTCTAGAACATCCTGTGCCCTTGAACAGGGCCATAGGCCTGGTGGCAGACCTCAAGTCCACCGTTCCTGTCAACCAGTCCCGGATCGGTCCCCGTGATTGGCTGGAGAATCTGTTGCTGGGATCGACGGAGTCAAGTGGGTCGCCAACGTCTCCTGTATCCGACATTATGGGCAACTGGACAAGCACGCTAAAAAGCTATCTGGAAATGATGGCAAGAGGAATCTACCTACCACCACCGCCACCACCGCCATCTACCACATGATCATCTCAATTTTCCCTTCACAAAATGACCTCCTCCGCACTCAGAAACAACAACATTTTGGTTAATTATAATTTTCAGCCTCCACATGTCCTCTCTACTAAAATTCTGATTTCCAGTGGCCATTCTGTAGTCTGTGCTTGCGAACGCTCATGTTCCTCGTTTCTCCACCCCTCCGCACCATTCCAACGCTCGAAAGACCGTAAATTATTGGCGGCTTTCTTGAATTATGTTTATTAGTCAAGACTCTTACAGTAAAAGCCGAATTCATTGTTTTAAAGGTATATTTTAATGCAGATACGGGATTCGTAGCGTTCAAAGAACCTTGACCGACATCCCATAGTATGTTTCGAAATCGAACACATGAATTAAGGTGAGTTTTGTTTCTCTGATTAGCACAATATATTTCCAAGTTATTTCATAAATGAGGACGTGCTTTCTTTTGAGGAGGAGCCTTCCCAGTCAACTACATGGCGGTCATTTAAAATATTATTAATTCCTACGTCGATATCTCTCTGAAATTGCCTTAATTTCTTAATAAATAATACCCCAACACTCCTTCTTGTGGTCGCGTTTTAGAAACCCATATTTTCTTGAATAATTGTCATGAAAAATGCAATATAAGTTGGTTTCAGGAGTACAAACATTTGGAAGTTTTGGGGAGCAGACCTTGCGCGTTAATAGCATCTGAAGGGTCATCAACTACTCTGCCTAAATGCCGGCTAAACTAAATCCTACTGCCCAGCATCTAGGTAGTCGGAGGTATCATGACTCAACGGCTGAAGATATCGCCGGGCGTGAATAACATAGATTTGACTGAGGGGCTCAAAACATTAAAATGCTACAGATTTTCAGGCTCAACTGATAGTTTCTTTCAATTCCCGAAATTTCAGATGTAGCATTTTAGTACACACGGAGCATGATGACTAATCTGATATTTAATATATCTCAAACTTCACATATTCTACTTGTGCATTGTTTGTTCCGCAAGAAAGACGAAAATGCACTCAACAGTATACTCAACAACCCCCTATTCATGTAATACTTCCAGGATACAGCATGGCTATTGTTGCTGAAGCCGGAAGGGTTCCAATATGTGTGACCACGTTATTTTCACTGTGCACTTGGCTACTTAGATAGGGTTATGTGCAGAGTTAGTGCTAATTTTAGAGTTACGGCTAGCTTTAAGACTAGGGTTGAGGTTAGTTTTAGGATTGGGCTTAGGTTCAGAGATAGGGCTAGGGCTGGAGTGAGTTTTAGGATAAGGATTGTTTTAGGGCTAGTGTTAGGGTTATTTTTTTGATTAAGGTTAGGGTCATTTTTAAGATTTTGGTTAATTTTAGGGTTCGAGCTAGTTTACAGTTTGCTATGATACACCTTTTTGGATTGATAGCTGCCTCGTAAATTTAATTGGAATACTTAAACAACCTTCTGCTTAGTTGCTGCTGCCCGCTCAACATTCTCCTACTTGTTGCTATTTCCCCCGCACAAAACCCTTAATTACCACTATTCGCGTATTACAGGGGACCAAGTTTCTTGGTTTTCTAAGTGTTTGCACATGTCAGATCCTTGCCTTTGGTTCCATTTTAAAATACACTTGACTGTTTTCGTCAGTGTTTCTTTGGCAGAAACTGCAGACAAAACCGAATGAGCGTCATAATGTAAAGGGTCTTGGGGGCGGTAGGCGCTCACCGATCGGTTACGGAACTCACTTGTCTCGTTCTTCCTTGGGACTCACTCTCGAGCCTCGCCAGCAGCCACGCAGTGGCCAGTAGTTTAGGCAATAGAACATTGCTGACAAAGACCACGGATACTGATCTTTATCGGTAAGGTTGTACTGCAGGTAAACAGTCAGTAAGGATGCCTTGTATGACCGCCTAAACATGACACGGGAATGGGAGCCAATACATGTGGTTTGTACCAGATTCCAAGGAACTTATGTTTAGGATTGAGGTGAAGGTTAGGGTTAAGTTTAAGGTAACGTATGAGCTCGAGGTTAAGGTTAGATTGGGGGGTTAGGGTCATGATCAGGCTAAGGATTAAGGTGTGTAAACTGTATGGTTTAGGCTTAGGGTAGGGCTAGGGTTAAGATTTAGATAACAGTTTAGTTTTATGTTAGGGTTAGTGTTAGCGTCAAGCCACTGGTATATTTAGCCTTCCTGAAATGTACCGTAAGGTCACCTAGTTTAAGCGGACGGAGCTGTTCCTAGTCCCGTGTCCTGTTTAGGCGGTCAAACAAGGCATCCCTACCATGTACCTAAGTAACCGAAAATACCAATACTTACATATTCATACGGTGTTCGGGAGTATTGAAACCGAATTTCAGCGAAATCTACAAATTTAAGGTCTACTTAAGGCGTTTCCAGTAATTATTTCCTAGGTTTAACCACGGATTATGCAATCGGATTCCAACAGTTTGCCGACGATATGCTCATTGTTTGAAATACTTGAGAGAGTATACTCTTTGCACTTCAGTAAGCCAGTTCTGGAGCCAGGTTTCATGCTGGGATTGTGAGCATTTTTATCTTGTTCCCTGATTACGATAGAACGCTGAGACTTATTTCATTGGTTTTGACTTTTCAGCCTTGGCTTTTCATTAATGGACCTGTGACCTTTGTGGCACAGGCTCCCCTAACTCCTAGGGCAGATGGTGTACTTAAAATATACCAAGGTAACCTCTTCAGCTAAATAGACGAGAAGGACAAAACCGCAGGCAACACACACTTGTTTTTTTAAAGTGTATACAGAGTTCAGGAGAGGGGAAGGAATACTGGATGATTTCAAATACGTAAGGGCATAGAAGAGTTATAAAGAAGAGTGAGGAGGTAGATGCGGTGAAATAGCGGTGAAATTTCAAAAAAATAGATCAATCCCAATTCGAAACCCTGATCTCCCGACCAAGAATTTAGGGCATGACAGGCTGCCTCGGGGCAAATAAGCTTGAACTATCGCTCCAAATTTCCCTTGTCATCCACCGTATACATCTTGCTTGAGAGGGCCGTTGGAGGACATTTTTAGTGAAGAAAAGATTAAAGAGATGGTCAGTTAATGTCCCACAGAGGGCGAACAGAGGTTTTGAAATATCAACTGCACCGATTTCAGACCGTCGGCTGCTCCGCGCGAGACAGAATCAACCGCATCATTGCGTACATCGAAGCTCCCATTAACTCCGCATCCGAAGGGCGGCGGGGGTGGGAAGCGGTGGCATTTTGACTCTCATCCGCACCCCCTAACGCTTCGCCTCTGCCCCCACCCCTCATTTTTCTTAGCATGGACAACGCTGAAAGGCTCGGACACGGACCTCGCGCAATGATCGTCTCGCTCCATTTGCGGTTCACTGGCATTCTCTAGGGGCAGTGGGCAGAAATCTTTGTACGCAATCCCCAGCCTTCGGTTATCACAGTGGCCGTCTCAGCAAGCGCTCGAGCACATTCTCCCACCCCACCAGATGACCTGACCAACCAGCCGTTGTCATGCCTCCCCAGGGGGCGTTACTTACACAGTGTCCGCGCCGTACACATAGTTACATGAGCTAGCCACTGTAGCCAGTGGGGCGGACAGGCACTCGGCATCTTCAAAAATTGGTCTTCGTCTTCTAATCCGCGCAGGCAGGGAAGCTTCTTAGATGGCCGCAAATTCATCACTAAGCCCTTACGTGAAAACATTCAACAGCGGTTTACCCATTGCTGTTGCTCGGTTTGGTTGAAAGTGAGAATGAACTAGGAGAATACAAGACCGAACGGCTGCAGTGAAAGGGGAAAGGCTGATGATGAGCCCTATGGCTGCACAACAATGGTCTGTATGCTAGAGCGCTCACGTTTAAATTACTCATCTACCGAGCAGAGTAATTGTAAGCGTTTTGTGGGCCTAAAGAGAGGGGCAACTATTAATCCTTATTTGCTTTAAATACCACCCAGATCTCACCTGTTTGGCTTCACAGACTCGGGCAGTGCTGCTGTTACAACCCAAACCTGGCTCGACCAGCAGGGTAAATCGAGCGAAACTAGTCTTTCGCATTAACTAATCGGTCAGGACAGGCTGTTATCAACCAAACAATTGATTGCCATAGGTCCAGGTCGGGAAAAAATATCCCGACAGTCGCCATAGTCAGCTAAATCTCTCTCCAGAGGGATTGGAGATGAAGACAGTGAAACCAACTCCGTGTTTTCGTCAGGAAAGATAGATCGTTCGTGTCGTAAGAACACGCTTTCTTCAGATTACTGCTGTGGATGGTCGAAGCTCGCTTGTACAGAGCAGGTAGCATGGATTTATTAACCAGGTCTGGCCAAGAGATGGGGTACATTTATGTCTCAGAGTAGAGATATAGACTCTTACTTTTCGTCTCGCAAAAGTAGTTTTCTGGATGAGTTCCTAGTTTTTAACAGACTGCCTATGAAATATCTTAAAGGAGTACAATATGGGGAAAAAAATTAAGACAACGTCGAGTGAGGTATAATGCGATTTTTGAGTCAGGAAACCTTTTGGCAACGAGACCGAGGCATCCGTAACTCTAACTGATGCCTTTACTCTGCCAGAGAAAACTGTGAGCCAAGCCCGTGCTCATCTGTAATTGGAAAGAAAGAGGAGCAGCTGGATGACCAGTATAGCCAATTTATTGATCCGATCACTGGAAATCATGCAGAACGTTAGCCACAGAATCGTGTTATTTCAAACGTTATTTGTTACTTCGCCATGGCAAGTTGTACACTCATGAAAATGATACGGAAAGTGCTCCTCTGTTTTGCAGTCAGTTGGTGTTACTCCCCACCAATTCATACTACCCTCAGATGGAGCTAGTCAATGATGTAAAATCGTGCATAAGTATAAATACGTCCTTATTTACCCCATTGACAACACAGGTTATAGTTAAAATCCCAGACACGCGTGCTTCGCCGGTCATGAGTTTAGGCTTGACGCAGCTGCGAGAGGTTCAGCTCATCAGTGGGCCCCAGCGTCCCCGTGTGCCTTCTGGTACATGAAATCCATTTTCAATCCTACCTTGTTTACTTTTCGAGAAAATAAAACATGGCAGTCCAACAGTAAATTGTTCGATAACACTTTTAAACTAGGCACAGTCTTCCTCAGCATCGATTATTGTTCATCGCAAACAATAAGTCGGTTAAATGGTGACAGTGAATACTGAACCAGAAACAGACGTAGAGGGTGAAGAAGAAGAAGAAGAAGAAGAAGTAGGAGAAGAAGAAGAAGAAGAATAAGAAGGAGAACACATTGAATAGGAGCAGTAACTGAGGATGAATGCTAGATGCATGCAACTAGTACCTCCAGGAAGCAATTCTACTTTTTCTTGTGCCACTAGAAGGGCTATATGTTAAAAATTCAATTGTTTACTTGATATATCCAAATTATTTTCAGAAAAAATTAAGCTGAGTGATTTATTTTCTCAACTTAACTGCGTGCCAGGTATAAGTATTTAATTGGAAGCCTTAGGGCGCGTATTGCGGAAGGACAGGCCCCCAGGTCTACCTTCCCTGACATGTGGAGTGACTCTGAGTGTCCGATTTTAACATTTGTCCGACTAATGTGCTACTTCTCGCCTAAATGTGAGGATTGATGACAAAAGCCGAGGACTCATAAGGAGGAATTACTCTTCCTGATGTTCCTCTCTTCTCTGCCATATATATTGAGCACAAAATATCTACAATTCAAGGAATCCCTCCTCACACGCTCTCCCTGTCATCGATTCACTTCAACCCCTGGCAGATGACATATGTCTCTCGCAGTCTTGTGTGATTTTCAAATGCATCCTACTCAGGGTCATCCAACGATGCTTTATTTCTAGCACACACACAGTCGCACCCCCATAACTAGTGTGCAGTATAATCAGAATGTTTTCACTACAGCTCAGTCTGCACACGCCCGCTCCTCACCAAGCTGTACCCGAATTGCTCTTCGGTGTTGACCTACAGAGATAATTGCTTGTCCTAGGAAAATTCCTGGCATTTATACAGGGTATATTCCAACCCCTTTCGTTCGTCCTGCCCTACCAACCTCAGAATTAGCTGACCACGCCAGGTACTCTATAATGTTTTTTAAAGATGAAATTAATGCTACCTGTAGATAGCTATTATGATAGATGCTTTGGCATCTCCTTCCGGTACGAGTCTGTCTCCTTTTTGTCCCCCGGTACGTGTGCCTCCCCTTCCAATTCTCCCAACCCCTCTCCTGCAAGATCCTCTGTCGGGGAGCATGAAAGATAGAATACTTGTAAAAAAATCCATGGCTGTTCTGCAATTTTGAGGCGAGTCTCATTTGCGTGGGTACGTGAGGGTAGGTAGCCCACACCCTCTCTTGGAGGTGCTATATGAGAATGGCGATTGAAGGTGGGGGAGGGCGAGAGAAAGCGACGTACACCAACAACTTTTCCGTTCCACTAAAAAAACTCAGGAAATCGTCTAAATGGGGGCGATATTGGCGCCAAGACTCTGCATGGGCTGTGAGGAGCAAAGTGGGTTGACCTACAGCGTTCCTACGTCAGGTTAAAACAAGCAGCACAGTAAAGGAAACGTGACGAGATTTTTAAAGTTAAATTAGTCTGCGATCTTGACACAAAGCTGGCTTATGAGAGACATTGAAGCGGAGATACGGCCTCTCTCCACCCACCGTTTTCACAAGTATGCCTTCCGCATATCAGTAATACGTATGTGGAGTGCGCTGAATAGTTGACCTGTGCTTATGTCGTCTTGAAAATGAATTGTAACCGGTAGAAGTACAATTTTATTAGTAGAGTGACAACAGTCTGCTGAGCATCTTTGAAGATTATGGAACGCCCCCAGAACCATCTACTCGCTATAGCTAACTAAATTCCTGTTCTGAAATTCATAAGTTTATGCAGCATCACCAAATAATTTTCCCATTCTACCGCCAGGCCACTGGCAGTCTACTAACATGCTCACATCATGGGTACGAGTTAAATGTCCAGATCCCCGATTCGCTTATTTTGCACCACTGTAGTATAACAATCAGGAGACTTGTTATCTCCTGCAATATTAACCGAAATTCTGAAAGTTTTTTGATTAAATACGATTAATTGGTTAGTGCTTAAGATTAATTATCATGCAGTATGATCTCCTTAAACGTCAGTCACAACTAGATGCCGGCTTTTAAACGAGCTTCTTAGGACTGCCTGTAAAAATTAATTCTTTAAAAAATGACCAATGAGATAAAATGAAATCTTCGAGTGCTTTTCGGAGCACGTATAAATTAAAATATATTTTTTTACAAACACGTGCGCAAAATAATATTTTATTTACTCACTTGGTAGCACTTTACGTATTCTTTAAATGATACACTTCAAGTGGGGCAGTTTTCATTTTTAACCAAGTTTCTAATAAGGATATTTTCAGGACCGTGAAGTGTCTCTTCATAAGGCAGCTCATCTGTTCATTTATAAATATCGCTAGTGAAGTATAGAACATGGTCCACCTCAACTGCAAAAAATTATAAAACCTGTATGAAGTCTTCTTAATACCGTATAGAAATATATGATTTTGCTCACACAGAAAATATAAGAGCAGAATGCAAATTCAAAAGCAGGTCAGGTTCAAAATTATTCGTTAGTTGAAGAGCTTTAAAAAACTGAAAGATATAATTTATTCAGATACAGCGTTTGAAGAAAACGCAATATTCTACCAAATGAACAGGGGAAAGAGTAATTTTATGCTTCCTTTTAATAAGTTTGAATTTTTAAGAGCATCCTGGACTGACTGAAATATTTGTGGATTATGTCGCAGGATAATGTGCATAATGACCCTACTTAAGTAATCCTTTACAATCAAAAAAAGTCTTACAATTTTGGTGGACATGTCCTGAGATGACCAAGAAGCTCTAGCCCGCACGCCCTCCTAGACAATGCGTAGAAGACTGTCAAACCAGTTGCCCGTAGTGACCTCAGATCATGCTGTTTGAGGGAAGTGCTCGGACCGCGTGAAATCGAAAACTGCCATAGCGACGGTCCTCCGATCGTGCAGACTTGTGCGAACCACGCAAACATGCTTTCGCTCTTGTCCCTGGGATCTGCTAAACGACGTCCTAGTTCGGATACGTGATCAGTGTGAAGTGCTCGTGACTACAGTGCCGAATGCTAGACAGATCATCGCTTTGTCATCTCCAACTCCTACCATGTTAAAATCAGCCAAGTTAAATACTGCCTTCTATGATATGGCTGAATGCCAATTGAATTATTGCAGCTGCATGAACCCCAAACTAGAAGAAATTAAAACTCCTGGGGTGAATATTAATGGTGAAACACAATGGAAGGAACTCCGGGACAAAATCCGGGCCACCGGGCCGTGCATGCAGTCAGCACCAGGATTGGCTTGATGACAATGACAATGAAAACCACATGTGAAAACACGAACTACACAGGACGTAATGCGCTGACAGCAGTAAAATCAATAAAATCGCATAACAGAAGCTGAGGGAGATGCAGAACGGCTGATTGACTTGCAAACCTGAGGAAATCTAGGGACATAAAAAGTTCTTAGCCATCATCAAAAGAATTCACGGTCCGCCAATCATAAGGACTGTGCCATCGCTGAGTTATGATAGGCGGACGCTCTTGATGAGAACTGAAAAATCCCGTATCGCTGATCGCTCATCTTCAGGGCGTTCTGAATCATCCACCATGCAATGAAGCCTTCAAGTGGTCACCAACGACCAGTGGGGTTTGATTTTGAGACAATTACAGCAATGCGACAGCTGTTCAGTGGAAAAGCGCCGGGAGAAAATGAAAATCCAGTTGAAGTCTAAAAGTACCATTACCCACAAATAATGGAAATGCTTGCTTCGCTGCTACAGAAGACGTAGCATCATGGATATATCCTGCACCACTTTAAGGCTGCAACCATCGTGCACATCTACAAGCACAAAGGGACTGGCAGGTATGTGATAAACACTGAGGCCTCGACCTTCTCAAAGACGTGGAACAATTTTCGCTAGAATTCAGCTCGGTTACCTGAAAGCGCATCTTGAGCAAATATGCATTCCAGAAACGCAGTGTGGATTTCGATCACATTGAGGAACCACAGGCACGATCTCCTCATCTTGCAGAAAAAGGGACAGTTAATGAGAAGCTAGTTCTATACATTGTGATCAATCTGAGGAAGACCTCTGCAACAGTGAATCGTGAGGGGATCTGGAAGATCAAACTGCAATTCGGATATCTTGAGATATTGGCTAAAAATTGTAAGACACTTTCATGACAGGATGATAGTTCACTTCACCGACAATGTAACAAACTGTGACGCGTTAATGGTGTGAAGCAGGGCTGTGTGCTCGTCCCCACCCTACTCAATATCACGCTTTTCCATCATGTTAATTGACGCCTACAGTGAGGAACGGGTAAATAACTGGGTGAAGATCGGATATTTGGTTCCACGTAATTGTTACCTCTAGGAAATACCTCTTTACATCATTTTGGTAAACATAAGTTAAACCCACTTCCCTTTTGTCCATTCTCCCTCACGTCTTCCTTGAGTGTTACAATTACAGTTTGAGTTTAACTGAGGGGTAAAGACTAGGGGCAGGGCTAGGACTAAGAGGTAGGGTTAGAGTTCGGTGTTTGGGTTAGAAGTTAGGATTGGGCTTAGACGTATAAAAAGGCTTAGGGGCTAGGCTACAATTTTTGTCAATTTCAGTTGTATCTTTAGTTGTGGCCCTCATGAAAGTCAGATTTAATCATATATGCCTCCTACTTTCTCCTTCAATTCGATTGGTTATCAAAGGCTGTGACCCGTTCGCCTGAACATCATTCAGTAATGCCCTCCACCTTTCACGTTCCCACTCGTTAACAGCTCCTAACATGCAGTATTTCAAATTAAGCGCCCACATTTTTACGCTTACTCGGTGGCATGCTCTTTGTCTCTTGCTCCCTCTACAGATGACTTCGGTTGACCATGTCACAAACTGCAGTAAAATCAAGGAAATAGCGATCGTCTAATCGATAAGTTAGTTGGGTCCTAGCTAATGCGTATAACCGCAGAAAAGCGCCTAATAATTTTGGAAAATCGGATGACTTACTGCGCAACTAGGATCATGGATTTAGAACCAAACCAGTGAGACCACTCTGTCACAATAAAATGCATACTGGCCAATAAGCGATCGGTGTCCAGCTGTGTTCGCCCTCACAGCGACTAAATGACCGAGCCGGTATTTTTAAATTGATCGATTTTTAAGCTCTGCGCGCGCGACTTCTTCTCGCGCAGTGACTTTTGACTACTGCGAGCCCGGCCGACTAAAATAACTAAAAATGTCCTCCATACATATTCCTCGGGACAGCGCAAGGACGACTTCGATGGCCTCAGTTCGGTATCGGAGCCTCAGCGCATTCACCGACGACTCCCTCACCTGGCGTCCCTCCGTGCCCATGTTGATGCCCCGGGCCAGCTACGTACCCTCCGTCTATCAGCGACGCAGTTTGGGCAGACACAGTCAGAAGCACGAACGCTACTGCCTACGGAAGTCCTTCAGCATGGGACAGTTGGACATCGGTTTTCCGAACAGTTACGTGCACCAAATCTATCTGGACGCTGGTGGTGAAAAAAGTGCCCGATCTGCACGCAAACTGGTCAGACTGCTGCAAAAGAAGTTTGTTAAGCACGCTCCTGAGCGTCTATTGTGCAACATCTCTGAAAAGATGCTCAGGAGGCTTCACAATAGGTTGCTACCCAGCCTCTGCTGGCAGATTTTCTTCTGCTTCCTAGCAGCTGCTGTTTTCAGAGAGGATGGTTGGTTTCAGGGCTGGCTGATCCGGGAATTTATAGACTTCGCCTTCTTCTTCCGCTCTAGCAACGACTACTTGCCATATAAGTACTTTCTGCCCCCTGGTGCGGAGGGTGTGGGACCGTCACTTAATCAAGCCTGGAGCACGCTGGCAAAATTCTACATACCACTGAGCATATTTCACATGATTTTCGTCCTTGACCATGAATCTACGGGGTAAGTACGTGGTCGTTTATAGGAGGGCTGTAGTTACAGCTGACTAGAAAATATCCCCAAAGAATTTTCAGCAAGTATCTAATATGCAAGTTCACTGCGGAGGGAGACTACAGGGCCTCTTGTAAAATGGGAAGGATGCTACTATTAGTTTTTTCAGTAAGGCAGATGAGCGAGACAGTAAACTGTGTCTGCGAAAGGCATTGCGCATACTCGTATTTCCAGCACAAGTTTTTATCATTCCAATAAGTTGCTAGAAGAGAGGCGCAATACCAAAACATGCAAAATAGGGATTTTCAAACGAGCGGAAAATAGTAAAACCAAGATTATTGATTAGAGACATTTGGATTGGCTAGTGTGGTCTGTGGCAGGCAAACTAAACCCTAAAACTAACATTGACACGAAACCCAACCCTAAACCTCATCTATTACTCACCCCCAACTAACCTTAACATGTCTCTTAAGCATTTTATTAAGCTCAGCCAGAAAAATATCCCTAATAAAACATGCCTACCTAAATCGCACAAGCAAAAATTTCGTGGTACTAAAAACGAAGGACATACATGAAATCGTCGCCAAAGTTTCGGAACGCTTTAGGTTTCAAAGTTTTACTTAAGATAGCTGGTGACAGTGTGCTCTTGATGACTACAGCAGTGAATAAAGCGTAGGATTAGGCTTCACTTCATGTGTGTAAAAGTTATCTTATGTTTTTACCACACGTAGCATTGTGTGCTCTCTCTATCTTCCACTTTCGTCTCCTGAAACCAAGGTTTCGACGAGCCCTAACCACTGCTGTTAAGGGCTAATTGAACTCTTATGTCAACAGGGCTAGTTTGAAACTCATGAAATGCGGTGCAAAATTTAGTTTCACGGAAAAAAACAACTTTTTATACTGTCTGAGACTGTCTCTGAAGGTGGGTTCGAGTCGGAATTCGAAACGTCAGGCGAATTAAGTTCTTGTCCCAGTGATCTTTTGATTGTGATACAGTTGAATGAGAACAAAGGGAAAGACGATCGAAAAATGGACAAAGTTATAACTATCTGATGCTGTCTCTAAATCCGAAACGTCAGGCGAATAAAGTTTTTGTCCCATCGGTCGCCTCTACTTCTTCTTAAGTTTCTATATTCTTTAACTGGAGAGGAAAGGGTAACTCTTGATATGCTAAGGAAGAAAGCTGTTTGAAAAATGAGAAAATGCATACGTGGCATCTAAAGGTTTGGGTATCTAGTTCAAGTTAATATACCAACCCGGTGCGTATTCTCGAAATTCTTAGGAGGTCAAGTATAATATTCTGTCCTGCAGCTGATAATGAGTTGCGCATACATGTTTACTGCGGTCGAAATTGCCTTAATCTTTTGCTAACTGCTCATATCTCAATGGATCCTTACCCCCTGCTAAATTCTTTCTATTTCCAAGTTAAAAGATCTTGCTGGAGTCTCCAGTTGAGCAGTCAATTTCCTTCCAGTCCTCAATGAGCAATGAAAGCAAGTTACATATATGGTATTACGATCGAACTCAAAAGGCAAAGAAGGGAATAATTCCCCTGACTTTTCGGATTCCAGCACGAAGCGATTTTCAGAGACAGCATCAGACAAATAGTGCCAGATGCCGCCTATGAAGGTGGGTTTGAGGCGGAATCCGAAACGTCAGGCGAAAAAAGTTCTGGTCCCAGCGAACGCGTTTAGTCGAAAAAAGGAACGCCCCTAAAATGACTTCCAAAAAGACAGCAAAACAGGCTAGCTCACTGACAGTTTTGTAAGGTTCAAGCACACGACAGCCCAGGGCCTCCTGTCAGTCGCAAATAGTGACAGTCACGAGCTGGTGGACCAACCGAAGTCGGTCTAGGTGCCCCACCCATAGGCTGACACAAATATCAATTTCGGCATTCACTTTGGGCCTCAACATAAAAAAGGCAAGGAGGAGAAGAGAACCAATCCTGGCCTACTTAGAGCAACCTAAAGACATTTTGAACATTTCAGATTTCTGCGATGGATGGATCAAACACTTAATTGCTGAGGTATAGAGACAGGAAGCTTTGAAAAGGGCACCTGTTTTGGTATACTCACGGTGCGATAAGCTAAAACCTGTCGGTTTCGTCCGTAAACAAGCTCCTTCAACTTTATTCTACGCTGTACGACTGCACAGGCGGGTTTGCGTTCGAAGGGATTCAGTGCACGTCCTTACTGTTCAACCGTCTTCAGACTCTGTTTTCCAATACAAAAAAGCAGGGCTTAACAAATTTGACTACAGCAAGAAACATACACCTTACCTTTTGTCGTGGAATTTTATATTTTCCATGGTCAGGCTTTGTTCTCGTCTAGAATGGACCCCGAGATCCTGGACTTTCTGATTAATGTGAAAATGGACTATGCGGCCTACCTGGAGGCTGAGAAACGACAGAAACCAGAGGAACCATTGACATTGACGGAATGCTATAGGAGACCGCGTCGTTGGCAATTCCTTACTCTGGTGCTCATACTCACGGCAACTGGTATGCTTCTCTCGAATATCATTCTGCTCTCCGGTAAGAGTCAGATTATCTGATCTTCCTCACAATTAAAGGTTTTAAAGTGAACTTACTTTTGTAAAAGTTCCTAGACGAAAAATAGAGCAGTATGCCTTTGCGAATTTCCATTAAAGACCACTGCAAATGTTGCAGTCTCGAGTTAAAACATTTGTCATAGAATTTAATATGCCCACTGAGAATATCAACACTTTTTGCTCAGTTTCATCTGCACAATCAACTCTGTAGGCCTGCACTGTCCACGGTCTTGCAAAACTATTAAGCATGGAGCAAGCGCACAACAAGGGTGGATCACTTAATTTATGCCATCAGTTCCGCAGACGAGCATATATGTGTCTAAGATGTGCTGTGCTTAGGACCTGAAAGCCAGCTCTTGTGCAGGTAGGGCCCCCATCGGCCCATTATCGTCACTTACACTTGTAAAGCTGCTATCCACGACCCTTTCATGCTCACCATACCCATTTCATGGAATACACGGACTGTAGTCTAAACAATTAGTCTCTCTTTCTTCCGGCAAAGCGTGATCAGTACAAATAAAAGCGATTGCAAGAAAAAACCACGTTATAGAAAGGGATCCCAAATGTATTATAAGGGCGATTCCCACCTTACCGATTTTTTATTTGCCAAAACTGAGGATGGAGTAAACGCTCACCGATCGGACTCACCAGTTCCGTTCTGCCTTGGGGCTCACTCCCGAAACCCCGCCAAAACCGCACAGTGGTTATTATTATAGGCAGTAGAACATTTCTGACAAAGACAAGGGAGACCGGAATAAACACTTCTGGAATACGCATAGAAATCCATTAACATACCAAGAACTCAAAGAATTGATACGTAATTGAGGCACTGAGCCATTTTTGCGCTCAAGACTGGCTTTTGATTAAGCTTATTTTCAGGCAAGTTTATTGAGCTGTTCCACCAAACAATTTCTGCTCAATTGAACGGTCATTCATTATATTTACCTTTCTCGATCGCAACCGTCAGGACAACGGGCCCATGGTAGAGAATTTGGATGTACTAACGCTCGAGGACCAAAGAAGACGCGTTCGAATCTAAGGTCCTGCAAACCTGGGGCTGAATAAGGCTGACTGACGATGGCTTCTAAGTTAGAAATGGTAATGACAGTCTCCCTTGCCTTTGCTGTTACTCCTCACTATATATGACAATTTGATCATCACGAATGAGGGTATCCACTATGTGCCTCTCAGCAGGGTACGCATCGGGACGGTGACTTGCGCATGAGTAAGTTTATAATTATAGTAGACTTGTACCGTCTCTATCAAACCCTCACGGCCCTCCAATACCAGAGCCCAGAGTTGAGACGGAGACAAAAATCCCATGGACGGGAACGTGTGCAGTGGTTGACAAACCTGAATAGCAGACTTCAACCTGCCACACACGTCTAGTTCGCGCACAATGTACCATGATTTCACGGAAACAAGATAGAAACCGCTTGGAGCAGAAAATGAGTGGTATTGCAGTGGGAGCCACATTCAGCATGATCCATTACAATCTGAAGTTCTGTCCTGAAAGGACCGAGATACCCAATTAGCTGGCAACCTTCCAATCCACTACTTTTAGTCTCTAGGGATACATTCAAAATGTGTCAGATTTCTTATAGCGAGGAAAGTGTTGGTGTGTCATGAGGATGAGCTCCTCAGAGTTGGGTTCAATTTCGCTTCCCTATCACATCCACGAGCCCACAGTCCGAGTTGAGGCTGGACACAGTGGCTGACTGAGCTGCCACAGTGTGCCAGACCAGAACTGGTCGTGGACCGTGTTGCACTAAAGAACATGATTCCTCATGACACGAGCAGTGCATGTTCTGTTCTTACGTCAGGTGCTTTGATCGGGCTCGTATGCAGTGTATGGTTTAATGCAACGATGTGTGTTGGTGAAATAAGGTCTGTGGTGTTGTATCGCGGGAGTTCATGAAGGCGCGTATTGCCAAACAGGCATATGCCATAATCGAATGTCCTTGGGTAGTGGGTGCATGTGAAGCCGGTTCGATGATTGTAACGTAAGACTTCTGACATTGCTACTCCAGTCTCAGTGCACTGGATTATCAAGTGACCGACCAGGTTTATGCGCGATAGGAACGTGCGATTTAAATGCGGAAAGTTTGACAGTTTTTCCCATTTTTTGGGAGAGGCGATGGTGGTCGTGGTGTTCAGGTTGATAGGGGATGTACGTACTGATACTGCTAGTACTGCCGATAGTGGTGTCCTTAGTCTGTTGAAAGGCAGTTCAGTCGTGTTGATATTGCACTGGTTCCACAATGTCCATCCATGGCGATTCGTGCCCTGAATCTTCGTTGAAAATGTGAACACAAGGAAAATATTTGGGTGATGATGTCATTGGCCAGAAGCTATTGAGCCTTGCGGGTATCAATCTCTTCGCTTTGGCAGCGGTTGTTTGGTTGACTTCTTTACGGTAGTATGCCCTGCCTGTCTATATTGTGTGAGATCCCTCTAGGTATCCGGGCTGATTTGCAGGTGTTTGAGTGAGATCTTCAAGATTTCCTTATAGTCACACTGCTTTCCGCCGCGTCTACGACAGCCCGCAACCACGCCACCGTCGAATAGCCGTTTGGACAGACGTGCGTCATCCGTTCTCACGACGTGTCTGTTACACGCTCTTATATATGTCTTAGCATGACGTGGATACTGAGGAAACCGGTTTTTCCCCGGATCTCAAGGTCTTGATTTTTTCCACCTCTTCACCTTCTCCACTCTTCGGAGACAACTAGAGTGAAAATGGTTCAGTCGTCTTTCTTGGCCTTCATTAACAGTCCAATCCCTGCCCCGTATAAGAGCGCTATCTGAACCCAAACCCTGAACATAGGTATGTTGAGCAGGATGCTGCGTTAGTTCCAGGCGGAGTGCTTTAGTCTGCCAAATGGAATCTGAGCTGCCCCTTTCTTGTCTCTGTGAGAACCTGGCCCATCCTTCCAAGAGCATGCGTGTGAGGCACGCGCAGACGGGCTGCTTAGCATTGTCAGTCACTGCGCCCAACATACCCCCTTCTTGTTTGCCCCTGTCTTTATATCTGGCTCAGGTGGGTGATGGATGAGAGAGCGTGGTTGGTGCTGGGTAAGCTAACCATCACAAAAAACTCATCCATGCACAAGTCACAGCCCATGCGCCTATGCTGCTGTGGGGCAGAAGTTAGACGTAGTCAGCAATGATGACCGAATTGCCAGTGTCGCAGTTGCCAGTGAAGCGAGCGCGCGTGAGCATACGTCGCCTTTTCTCGCATCTGGAGACGGAGGATGGTGTTAGTCAGGAGAAGATTGTGGTCTAAACAGACCCAGAGGATGTTAAAACCATTACTGTTGCAGTTCACCATTTCGTGCAGACCAAAATATTCCTCCAAGGCAGCATGACCTGTGCCAACGAAGATATTGAGGTCGCCAAGTGCAACCAGTTTGTCCGCTTACAAAAATTCGATAGAAAGTCGTGCAGGTTTTTGGAGAACCTGTTCATATTGTCATGCTTGACCACCTGGAAAAAGATGAGAGACAGGAATTTGAGAAATATGTGCTGTACATTGCGGAAAAAAGTCGGATAAATAAAAATAGCTGCCCTGCTTCGGAGTGTACACGAAGGCAGACCACAATCGAAGCTCCCAGAAGATCCAAGTCAGTACGTACACAATCTTTTTCGTCTATATCTCTTGATAAAACGTCCATCAAACCTTATTACTTGGTCCTAAGTTTTGCTGCCCTCGTTAGAAACCCAACCAATTAGAGCTAGAAATGCAGTTTGAAAACCTTCTTAATGAAACACACGACCTCCAGCCAGTTTAGACAGACAGCCTACAACACCTTAAGTCTAGGTTAGTTAACTGTTCTTATCAGTATTCGAACAGTCGCCAGAAATTTTGAGGCTTCCTAACAAATTCGCACATTGAGAAATTAAAAGATCGCCGGCAAAACAAAGATCTCCTCCTAACGAGGCCAGATAAGGGAATAGGCGTTGTCTTAATGAAGAGAGCAGATTACATTATGAAACTACAATCAATGCTGTCGGAGAAGGAAAAGTTTAGAAAGACAGAAAATGAGAAGGATCGGACCAATGAGGTATAAACACAACTGACTGACTGTTTGAAAAGACTTCAAACGGAAGGTTTGATAAGTGATCATGACCTAGAGGACCTTCGCCCCGTCGGCACCCATGTACCTCGATTGTACGGCTTACCAAAGATCTACAAAGATGGCACACCCATTCGTCCCATCCTAGATATGAGGAACTCGCCGTACCATGCGATAGAAAAATGGTTAACGGACAAACTTAAGCCTATACAGGAACAGCTAGCGGCAAAATAGCTACCGAGATACACTTGAGTTCGTTGAAGGCGTGAAAAACCTCGACCTGAACGGTAGGCGATGCTTTCACTGAATGTCTCGTCTCTTTTTACGGATGTGCCAGTCACTGAGACAGTCAACTACATCTGTGAATTCATTACTTCTAATCAACATGATATAGGAATACCGGTGAATGCGCTCAAGGAACTGTTATTAAGATGTACCTAGAACGTGCAGTTCCCATTTATCAACACCTAGTACAGAAAGACGGAGTAGCTATGGGCTCACCCCTTGGCCCACTTCTGGCGAATATTTTCATGGACAAGCTGGAAGCTTAACAGCTTCGTCCGCAGATAAACCGTCCAAAATATTATGGGCACTACGTGGATGATATCGTTGCGGTTGCATCTAAAAAATGGACATTTCAGCTGAAATGGATGCCATAAATCAGGCGCACTCGTCAATTAAATTTACCCTGGAAGAGGAACAATCCGGTTCGCTCCCTTTCCTGGACGTGCTTCTGAGTAGAAGGCCTGACGGAAGCATTCGATCTAGTGTCTATCGTAAGAAGATATGGCTGAACAATACGCACACTTTGGGAGTTTTGTACCGCTGAACCTTAAGCGTAATTTAGTGCACTGTCTGACACAAAGGGTGAAAAGGATCTGCTCGGCCGATAGCATTGACGAGGAGCTAAAGGTTGTAGAAAGCACTTTTCGACAGAATGGATATCCAGATCGATTTATTACAACGAATATGACAGAAAGACCATCAAAGCCACCAGTGCTAACGGCAAGCAAGAAACAAATTTCATCAGGGTCCCATTTTAAGGGGACGCAGAAAATAAACTCTTACGAAGGCGCCTAAGCCAAGCTGTCTCAAACAAATTTCCAGCAGCCAATGCCCATGTATTGTTCTTGACTACTCCCATCCTATACGGAGTGGGCAGGAACAAACTGCCAATCCAGACCAACTCAACGTGCATTTATTCTTTCAACTGTTTTGGTGGGGCAGATTATATTGGTCACACGAACAGGCGTTTGTCACACGAACAGGCGTTTGTCACTGTTCTTGACTGCTCCCATCCTATACGGAGTGGGCAGGAACAAACTGCCAATCCAGACCAACTCAACGTGCATTTATTCTTTCAACTGTTTTGGTGGGGCAGATTATATTGGTCACACGAACAGGCGTTTGTCACACGAACAGGCGTTGGTCACACGAACAGGCGTTTGTCCAAAGGAGTACGAGAACACCTTCCACCATGGTTAGGAAAGGGGCAGATAAGGAACATAAACATGTAGTAGATACAGACCATCCTGTAGATGCCAAATACGCCTTCCAGGAAATTTACAAGGTCCCCTCAACTTATTTAAAATTCCTTGGATAGCTTCTGTTGGCTACGGCAGAAGCGGCTGCAATCAGGTTATGCAAACCGGTCCTGTGCGCTCAAAAGAAGTTTATACAGGCGTCACAATTACCGTGGCCGAAAGCCACCAATTCAGCCACCTGCGTCTAATTACCTGTCCCGGTGGCCACAATTCCTCTGACGATGATCAGAAAACGGACCACAATTTTGTTTCTTTCCCCTTCCTCCCCCACCCTGAAAACCGTACGATTTATTCCACTTACCCGCATATTTGACTTCGTTACAGAGTGATATAAATTTAGTTCTGACAAGAATTTATCGAAAGCTAACGTATGCTCGCCAAATTGTCTTTTGATTTTTTTTCAATGGGAATTTTCTTTGCTTAAAAATTGTTATAACTATTCTCACAGCCTGTATCCAAGCCAGGGCCACGAGCAACACTTGCAAATATCCGATATTGTCCGTGTCGAATAGAAGTCGAAACGCCTGCGCAAAAACGAGATGCATGGGTCATGTCGATGGCAAGTCAACTTGTATTCGTTAATCCGAGTTCCAAAATGTTGGGAGGGAGTGCCGTAACCAAGAGCAACCTGCTGCTCTGTAGCGTTAGTATCGTTAACTCGTGCGGCATGAATGAAATTGACGTGCGGGTGATATGGAGCTAGCGTGACCCAGCTCTAGAGTGGTTAGCCTATGAGTATATTCGTCGATGAACGCTCCCCGACCGTTAACGGAAGTTCCTCTTCACGCTCTGCCTTAAGGCTCATTATCGAGCCCCACAAGCAGCCACACAGTGGTTAGTGGTAGTAGATGCAGATTAACAATGCCAACGATGAAGTTCCATTAACGATTGGTGAGCATTCATAAACGAATGTGCATATTCCCGATCTAAACCGGCAGGATAATGAGCCCGTGGCTCAATGGTTAGAGACTTGGATTTCTGACCAAGAGGTTGCCGGTTCGATCCTCGGGTGGGGCACCACTTGGGGTTGGGTATGGCTGGCTGATGACGGCTAATGAGCCAGAAATGGTCATTCCAGTCTCCCTTGTCTTTGTCGGCGTTGTTAATATGAGTTTATTTTGTGTAGTGCCAGATATAGAGGTTCCGCAATGCACCTTTTTCATTACCGAGGGGTATTGGTCTGTCTTTACAGAACTACTGAGACGTCCTTGGTCTGGTTGCTTTCAGGATTAAGGAGGGTGTCGGAATGCAAATTTTTGTCCATTGGAGAGTGTTGCGACGTTTCCATCAGTCTGTGGGAGTGGCTCGAAACTGGAAACTGTTGCCTGATTCCGCAAATTTGTAAGCCTGTTATGCATGATCGAAGAGAATTGTTCGACCTCCATGGTCTTTAGTATAACAAAGACGTTGTCCAGCAGCATAGAAATCATTTTGTTTTAACGGAATGAACGTACAATTCTATTTTTCTAAAAAATAGTTAATCAAAAGAGTTACTGGGTCCCAGGGGTATTTTAACCATTTAACAATACTGACTGTCGAACTGACGGTAGTTTTTAAGGTAGGATTTGTGCACTTACGGCAAGTGGTCACCTTGTGAGTTACTAACCACAGGAGACAGAAACAACAAAGAACGTATTCCCTGTGACGCGTATCCAGATCTTGGTTTATTTGAAGGAACACCTAAGCGTGCTTGAGTTTGAACTGAGTTCCCGTCCTTGCAGAGTTTCATGCGTCTGTATACATAATGATTGGTAATGCTAGCGGGTAATTCGAGTACTGACCCCTTTATCTTAATTTTGGACTCAACATCCCAGAGAACCACTCCCCACATCACATGCCATCTTTATGCACTGGACTTGACTTCTCAGTCCCTCAACAAGAACCTAACTTCTGGTTTATTTCAATTGACAGTGGTGGTTCAGTACCGCGCTGAAACTATATGAGTGTAATTTAACTATCGAAGAACCCATAATTTCATCAAACACCAACTTCGAAGACGTACTTCCTCGTCTTGTATAATAAATTTGCACTGATTAGAAAAGGACATTGAGCGCAAAGATGGCATATCCTGAGATATTAGTTAACGTAATCGCTCAGGACATGCCTGGAACACGTAGAGGGGCTGTAGAGCTTTTTCAACCACTGCGTACGATCCCACCTCAAATCTTCTTTACTCTATCTTCAAAATAGGGCTCAAGTTGATAAGGGGCAGAAGTGCTGCCCAATTTTTCCAAGTTTTGTAGCGGGCTTTATCTCACACCATTTGGATCACAGGCTTTAGAACCAGGCCTTTTTCTCTCATTTTCTGTGTGCAGTTCGGTGCAACATCGCCTTCGTGAAAGTCCCCTGGCACAAAGAGATGCAGTCATGGATGGACGGAGTCATGAAAAGTTACTTTAAGGAGCGAGTGGTGTACCTTCGTGGATCTCAAAAGATGCCACGGCAAGCGGACGACATGATGAAATTGGATGCTATGCAGCAGTCCATCGGCTGTTGTGGGATTTTCAACTACACTGACTGGAGTTTCATCAAGCAGCCGCCGACGTTCCCGCCTGATGAACTGGAGTAAGTGCCTCTGGCAAGATAACTAAGAAATAATTAAATACGATTTACTTCGATCCTGCATGACAAATTTGCTGGGGTTGCCGGCGTTCCTACGGAAGGGGAGCATGCAAAAGTGCACCACGAGGAATGAGTGGAGGTGGGGAAGGTTAATCGCTTCTTGTGTGGTTTATACCAGGTAGAAGTACTGAAGTAAGGACCTTTGAAGGACCTTCGATAATTCCCAGTTCCAGCAGAATACATTCGAGTTGATTTCTTCTCAAGGGCGCCAGCGGGTAATATAGTGGGGATGTTTGCGAAAACTTGGGACGCGACTCACCTTATAAGGCGAACCAACGGAATCTAAAAGCTAAATGGGTATGTTTGTTCCGTTTTGTGATGAAGTTCATCAGTCCAGACTATATCGCAAGCGAAAACCAAGTGTACCCAGTGCAACTGCGTAAACCTTGAGCCTACATGAGACAGCCAAGTGAGATTGTGTGACGATTTTGAACAGCCTAAATCTCTCGGCTGGAAAAATCTCAGATTTTTTCCCAATCCCGTCCGGGTCTTCGTGGGTGTGCCAAAGCGTTGCGCTAAAACAAACCATGACATTCCATAGGTATCAACGACAGAAAGTGGGATTACCGAAGTGGCCATTTAGATCATTCAGCCAGTGCTCATCAGCCATTCCATAAGCTCAAGCTGTAATGACCTATGATACTGGACAGGGGTGAATTTTATCCTTGACCTGATAGTTTACTCGGCTGAGCCACGTACTGAGGCTGTGCCTATTGCAGCAGAAAATATTCAAAGTTGGGTGAACTGACGTTCACAGAAATGCGGCGACTTCAAACTGGAGCTCCAAGACAAAACAAACGTCAGTATTCCGTCCTGCGAGGAAGTGATATCGTCAAACGCCACTCCACATCGTCTGGTATTATTTAAGTACCATGCACCTTCACCAGATTTTTATCGACTTAACATCAGTTTTTCCGGTTCCAAAAGGGAATTATGTGAAACTTTTCTTTAAAGCACAACACATAAAAACAATAGGTTCTGTTCTGTGCTACTAAATATCATGGGAATGTTTCGGATATCCGGAATCCTTTGATTTCGCCCAAATCCTGCCTGTTTAACTTCAATAAACAAAAGTGAACATGCAGTGTTCTTTAATAAAAGGCTTTCTGGGCCTCGAATCCACGCAGCGAGCCAAAATACCAAGACTCAATATATGCTGAATTACTAACTCAAATTTTGATTCCGACTTTGCATGGATTAGATCATCTATTGTATCTTCCCCTGGATTTCAGGCTTTTTCAGGGCTCACCCGTGGATACAAGCAAGAATCAAAGCGTCCCCTTCACCTGTTGTCTGTGGCATAAGGAAGTAGACAATAAAACGGAACCAGCCACCTGCAATCACTATCTCGCTACACCCACCGACATACACCTCGTGGGCTGTTTCGACTTTGTTTTCTATCTCACCGTCTACGTCTGGCTCGGTCTGCACATTCTACTCCTCCTGCCACCTACACTGCTGCTAGTAAGTGGACCGACCCCCCAGCTTCTTTCCCTCCAAGTACTTTCGTCTGAAATCAAGCTGCTTTCTGTAAGTAGATTTCAGTGCCTTCTCTGCCGTCAGATGCAGCAACAACCCCATTTTACTGAACATATGCAATATTACTGTTGCCGAGAGATACCTTGAGGGAACGATTGAAACTCATAGGGGTAGTTAATGTGGATATGTGCATCAAAAATGAGCAGAGGCTTTGTGTCTAAGGTGCAATATATTTTTGCTTAACGGATATAATAATGCATTCATTGAGAAAATGTTTTGAATGTAAACGTTAAAAACGAAACTTAGCGGTGGAAAGTCGATTATCCAATATTCGGAATATATTTACTGAAGACCAGTGTTGGTGCTCTCAAGGCAAATGCGGCCTGTTTTCCACGAAACGCCCACTCTTGGTGCCTCACCTTTGGAACCCTCAGTGGAACAAGCGTGGTCGTGTAAAATTCCACCAAGCTATTTTCGGACAAGGAACATTTATTATGAGAACAGGCTTAAAATATTGGTCTAACAGACCGAAATCTAAACAAAAATTCCCGAATCTGCACCAGATGAGCTTGATCCCTACGAAATCAGTTTGACCGTCCTATCCGAAGACGGTCACCACGTGCTCCCCAGCATGAGGGCACACAGGGACGGTGACTAATGCATAACCTAGTCTTAAGTGATAGTAAACTTGCGCTGTCTTTAGAGTACTCTGGTGTCGTAACCAAGTCAAGAAGATTGGAGGCGGGGTCGGTTGCAGGTGGCTGGCGCGGCGTGAGTCTGCGCCTTCGCTTGCCACCACATCAACCCATTCACATCAGCGGCATTTGTTATTGAAGCCCATCGCGAATAACGCGTGCCGTACCCTGATCGAGCCCTTGCGCACAGCAGGAGGCCTTCCTCCAGACAAGTCATTAGATGAGGCAATTTTCTGTATGCCGACTGCTCTGTTGAGAAAACAACGATAAACCGTTTCTCAATCCCTTAAACTAATCGGACTTGGAACAGATGGTTGACAGCAGGCCTAACCTACAGTAGGTGACGTACCTCCTGAAATGCTAGTCAAAATTCCGCAGTTTTTTGAGTATAAAGAATTAGACAAATGGGGTTATAACATTCATTATCGTGCAGTCTAATCGCAAAATCTTTCAGCCACACTGAGATGCCGGCTCTTTAATGCACTTTTTTCGATGGCCTGTAGAAACCGCACTTGTGCAACATATTTTTTTTTCCAACTGATTTGCCAGCTTCTTATGTACTCAAATGTATGTTTTCAGAAAACATGCATAAAAATATCCTTCCTCGTCCGCGTTTTGGTATCAATTTAGGCCTTCTTCAAACGTTTATCTCGCAAAAGGGCGAGTATTTACTGTACAAGTTCGTCATTATGAGATTGATGAGGGGTGCGTTATTTCCATTTAAATAGCATTATACCAGTTCGTTTATCAATGTTTCTTGTGAACCTTGAAGAATAGTTTACATCCATGGCATTATTTACAACCCTATATGCTATGAGCGTCATTGAATATAGAGTAGATTGAATGTCTCGTGAAATGTCATCAAAATTCTGAAATCTTTTTTCCATTCTGAAAAAGTACTTAAGTATACTTGTCACATATAATATAGTACAGTCAACACCAAAGATAGTTCATCCATTCAGTTTGAACGCGATTCTTTTTGCCTGTCTGCAAAAAATGTGTAAAAATGAACCACTTATGTAACATGCATTTTCCACAATGATTTTCACTGCCCGTATAACTCAAGTATATTTTATCGAAAACACACTAAAATAATCTTTCTTGTACTCTCTTGGTTTCAGATTAATTACCTTTTAAATTTAAAACAGGAAAAATTAGCACCTTGTAGTTTTTGTGAAAAAAACGTTTCGTATGCTATTTTTAAAGATCGTAAAACGATCATCCATACTGCATTGCATCTATTATTTTAGCTATGCTAGTTATGAAATATGCTACATTTTGCACATCCAGTGCAAATTTGTTTTTTTGCGCATAATGTGACACCTTCCCGATTAAATGGCAAAATAGGTGAGTTTTCTTAGACAGAACGTATGCAGCATGTAGTTTGAAAACTCGAAATGCATGCATACCGACAGGTCGGGCTCGGAAAATGGGAAAAGTCTTTCCAAACCGGAAGTTTCCTTTTTGAGTATCAGATAAGAAGCGAACATAAATTACCACCAATGGAGTATTAAAAGCATATTTTTGTTAATTTTTCCTATCAAATATCTTTGCATTTACAAGGCCTCCGAAAACCAATGAGAAAAATGCATACTACTTAAGTAGTCATTTTTCAAAGAGCGCTGTTTTCGCAGGCAGCCAATAAGAGGCTCGTTCAAAAGCCAGCATCTTGATGTGAATGAAATATATTGAGATTTGGCTGCAGGATAATAAAAATTATGCTTCATTTATTTATTTAAAATGGGAAATATTAAGAATGTCTTTGACATTTCATGCTGCTGAGTTAAATCATGTTCCTTACACGCAAAGTATGCTGTTTGTAGTTCGTAACCGCAATATGCAAAATTAAAAAGGCAGATCGAATTCAAATTCAGTCAGGAATTTTAAAACCGTTTTCTAATCCAAGTACACCATTTTTAAATTTGATTTGAAGAAGATGGGTATTAACAAGGGTATTTTCGTGTGTTTTCTCCAAAAAATATATATATTCATTCACAAGCGAATAAAAAACGGTAGAAAATGCACACTAATGAAGTATTTCTCAGTTTATGGGTGAAGGTCTTGCTGGGAACAGGAGAGAAGCGCATTCTGACGCGAGTAACTTATCCATTTACTATGCTGCATGATAATCAACATTACAATCTGGCTTATGCAAACCTTTCCAATCAACAGCACATTTCAGAAGACCATCTTGCCTTTCATGAAATACATCTTCTGCATTTCCAGGCTAATGACTGAGCATAACCCTAATGGAATGTCAAAGTTATGATAAAATACGAAACATCAAAGCCCGAGTGTGGCTGAAATGAGGTCAGGCAATTTGCTTTTCATACGTTTACATGGAAGTCGAATGAGTTCAGCTACCGGAAGAATAAATCAACTTCACCATAGTAATTTGTCTGACCTTGGGGTAAAATCTTCCGGTTAGAACTTTCAAGGTTTACCCTTGACGCAGATGTAAATACATTAGTAGGTCACAGCTCACTTGGATGATTCTGAAGTGTCATAATCTGTTATTTGAACATCACATTGAAAATTGCGTTATCAATATCAATAGTCCCCACAGTTTGAGCAGAAATCTGAGTGAATGTGGATAAAAGGCCCTCACTTGACTACTTTTGAGGAGACAGAGGAAGCGAAGTTTAAAATGGTAGAATACGGGACTAGGATCCCACCTGCCGTGTTATAGATAACCTTGCCCTAAATTCCAAGGGTGGTTAGGGTAGGTGTCAGGGTTATGCTTCGGGAATAAGTACCGCCAGGACATTTAGCGCAATGTAAAGGGTACAAATTCCTGTAAAAACGAAAATATTTTTCGTTTTCTTCCTTTAGGGCAACATCCTAGTAGAAGACCATTTATCCACTCAAATCCGGATATCCACGGACCTTTTAACTTGATCGGGGAGCATCTTGATTCTCCTGTTTTTCTTTCAGCTGAAGCCCACCAACTTAGTGGCTAATGTCTTTTTAACGAGAAGAGCTAATTATACTGGGACGATTCCTGGATTTTTACAGATCAGCAATTAAAAATACAGGAGCTGTGTCAAAGGCAACCATATTCTCCTTCAGTTGTTTTTTTTTCAGTGTTCAGCTAGCAGCTATACCTACCAACCTCATTTAGAACGCATTTTTAAGTTTGCCTTACGACCGTCTAGTTACTACATTGCATCAACTGTGATGCGAAGCCTTCACACTTCTGTAGAAGTATCTCCAAATAAGAACAGCATAAATGGGAAATTATGTTCTTGATAAGTCAGTTCTTATAGAGATCTCATATTTGGGTTTTGATTGCCAACCTGTGGGCAGAAATCTTGACTGTATTAACTTCAGAAGAACCTGGTTAGGATTTTTACTAGTCTCTGTGCTAGCTATGTAGGCTTATGATTCTCAGCCTATTACTTTTACTTCAGACCGTTGGAGGAGGCTGACATATGCCTCATGTCATGTGTGAGGCAGGTATATGCGAACTACTGTGCTCTACCAGCCACACCCACCCAATCCTAGCATCAGATGGCTAAACATTCCAGACAGTGGACTCGTTTATGGGAGAGGCAATAGAAGGATGGAGGCTGATGCTGTGGATTCCATTGCCACGGCACCTTCAGCGCGTTCTTTAATGGAAAAATTAGACGGGCTATGAAACTATCAGAACGCGCTAAAGGAGGACCGCCAATTGATGGGGTAGCTCCTGCTTCCTGAGATGAGGCGGCAGTTGCTTCTTCTTAATTTGGCCTACATGTCCCTCGCACTCAGACGAGATCCCAGTCGTCCACTGTCTTTAAGTGAAAAGGTGGTTCCTCGTGTCAGACACGAGTGTGGCACGAGTAGAGCAGATGTTTTGGATTGTCCGTGACTGTTCCCAAGCCCGTTTCCGATCGCCTTGACTCCATCCTGCCCTTAGATGAAAGAGGAGGAGGCAGGACAGACTGTGGCAGATGCTGCGCAAGCCACCGTCGTACGCCGACCATGTTGTGGGTCACACGGGGAACACAGTCGTTCGGGGCGGCGGTCGAATTGACGTGTGTGTGTGTGTGTGTGTGTGTGTGTGTGTGTGTGTGTGTGTGTGTGTGTGTGTGTGTGTGTGTGTGTGTGTGTGTGTGTGTGTGTGTGTGTGTGTGTGTGTGTGTGTAGGGTACTAGTTAGGGGCAGCACCACACAGCTTGCATTTGGTCGCTCCATTTGTCTCGTACAGGTGGTGAATGCTCCTGTGGCCGCGCTCTAACTGGTACCCAACTCTCACCTGTGGCTCCCTCGAAGTTGGGTTCTTAGCTTCCCAGCGGCCACTGCGGGCAACCGTCACGACCGGCGGGCTAAACCAGGTGAGGGCCCCGGTGTTGTGTGTGTGCCTCCACACCCGGTATGTCTGACTCGAACTTCCCATCTCCCCCTCTCCAAAGAGTCCCACCACGGTGGGGGCGACAGCAACCCCGTAGGCGGCCCAGACTAACTCGGGCCGTTCTTCCACCAAACCAAACCAAAGCCCGATGACCCATAGTGGAGTTCGGCAGCCGTTTGGGATGTCCGAGCAGCCCTATTTAGGGATAGCACTGTTTCTTGCCTCCCTCGCGGAGGAAGGGGCTAGAAAATGTGCCCCTATGCTGGTTCTCACTGCCTTCAGCAGCCGGCCGCTGGCTCGCAGATCGCAAACTACGCATGGTCGTAAAACTCAAACAAACAACAATACCCCCGTTCCTCATCCCCTCGCCATACTCTCCAGGCTGCTCGGGTGCAGTCCACTCACACCAGCAGCCTGGAATCGTTCGTTCCCTTTAGACAATCCTAGGAGCAACCGGCCCGGAACGGCGGACGGCGCCAGTCGGCGCTCCGGGAACCAGCGCGCGCTACAAGGTGGACGTATTGCTGCTCTCAGCGACCCGATTCTGAGCAGGGTCAGCTGGAGGAGGTGGGGGCCAGCTACACCTTCTTCTGGAGCGGCCGGCCAAAGGCAGAGAGCGACGCGACGCTGGTGTTGCCTTTGCCATCCGTAACGACATTATCGTGGGACGTCGTGCCTGTCTGCCACAGTATCACTGATCGCCCTGATGAGCCTCCCGCCTACCTCTTCGAGACCAGTTCGCCACCATCATCAGCGCCTACGCTCCCCAATGACGAGCTCTGATGCGGCGAAGGACCAATTCTACGAGGACCTGCACGCCTTGCTGGCGACTGTACAGAGGACAAGTTAATTGGTCTCCGTGACTTCAATGCCCGCGTCGGGACGGACCACGCTGCCTGGCAGGGGTGCTGGCCTCACGGTCTGGGTAGCTGCAACGCTAACGGCCTCCTTCTTCTGCGCACGTGTGCGGAACTGCACGTTCTGCCGTCCAACACCTTCTTCCGCCCAGCTTCCGACGCGGGAGAAGGCCACGTCAGATGCACCTCCCGGTCGCGGCGCTGGCATCTGCTGGACTATGTCTCGTCCGGAGGCGAGATCGACAGGGACGACGCTGCTGGTAACCAAGGCGATCCGCGATGCCGCCGGTTAGACCAGACTCACCGCCTCGTCATCTCCCCAGATGAGGCTCCGG
>WEDG01002389.1:0-10637 GCA_017591395.1 Schistocephalus solidus | reverse complement strand
GAAGGAAGGCTATATTGTAAGCGTTTGAAAGATAGAGGGTAGCGCAGAAATGAGATTACGAGGGACGATTAGCATTGGCGGAAAAACGTGCATTTGAAAGGACAATGATTTCCGACTGGTGGCATAGTTTAGAAGCGTTAAATAGTTTGTGTGGATTTCGGACCAAATAGGTTTGAGGAAAAGATGCTAGCAACGTGGCGTTCGCAGCGTATGTAGATGCTAGAGGGGTTAGCAGAGTTTCCCATCGGTATCTCATTGCTGATGACAAAGCCTGGATTAAGCGCACAGATTTAGATTTGACAGGAGTTTTCTACGGGTTAGTAGATTTGGCAGAGTATAGCAGGCATGGTTTTGCTTGGGATGAGAAAGAAGTGGAGTTGACACAATTTCCCTCAAACCAGAAACAAGGTTAACAGGTGAAGATTCAGCTGGAATCGAAATTCCTGTCGATCCGGGCCGTGGGCTTGCTTTGGCGTACAGGACAGACCGCTGAGATAACTTTTTGGTATTGAAGGTGTAGACCAAGGCTTCTTGTTTGCTAATGAGGGTGAAACCCGACGTTCCATTGGGGTTTTATCCCTACAGATAAACAACTTGTTTTCAAATATTGAGCTGAGTGCTCATGCCTAGAGAAAAATAAGGTCAACTTCAATCGCTGAAAAACGTTTGACCAGAATAGGAGGGTTTTTACTACGGGAAGATAACCTTTTAGCTTCAGCGACTTTAAAGTTAAAAGCCGCACGAGTAAAAGGAAATGAAATGCAACGTCAGGGGATTTTACTCTTGGGAACGTTTTTAAAAAGAAAATTGAAACTTCTCTTATGTCGGTCAAGTGACTCAGTACTGACCATGTTTTATAAAAGGCTCTAGTTTCACGCATTGTTGAGAAGTGAGTGAAGACAACTTTTCCCTCAAAAATGGTACCAAGGATCGTGAAGAGAACCATATTTAGACATAAAAGGTATTAAAGTTTTTCCAGGGGCGTCAAGGTCTAATTTCTTCATGCTTAAGGTGGGTTGTTCTAGTGGAAGTTTTACGCGAAGAGGATGTTTGCGTCTAAGTACTGACTGGGGGTTTCATATTGGTTTTAAAATATAAGTACTTTTCAAATCAATAATACGAAGGAAAATTGTTACTGGTTACGTTTTTGCGGAATAAAAGATTTAATATTTTTAGCAAGTCCCTGCAAGCAAATATCTGCTTGGTAACGAGTTTAACCTGAAAATAGAATTAGCGAAGAGGCTATGCGGGATGAAAAAAATTATATCAACTGGTATACCAGTTACTACAAATTATTCTTCGCTGGAAAATAAAGGGTAAACTTACAAATTTTTCAACTTTTTTCTAGAATTAGCCTTTAGATTCCGTCGTTTTTGACGTAAATCTGCGAGAAATTTTTATGAAGGCTATGTAGGGTGAAAAAGTTTAAAAAGTCTATATTTCTCCCTTTTGCAATTGCAATAACTGCAGGTATGTGCAGCTGATGATGAGGTAGAAATACAATTAATTGTCAATAATTAAGCTAATATTTTCTACAGGAAACGTAGAAATCAGTTGAAAATTCGAGAATTCACTTTTCTTCAAATTCGAACCAACCGCCTTCCATCTTGACCTTGACTGATAACAATTCCGTGGAGACACAATGGTGTCAACTGCGAAATGTCATCCAGTCCACCGCCCTCGAAGTCCTCGGACGCGCACGCCGTCAACACCAGGACTAGTTTGACGACAATGACGCCGACATCAGCAACTTACTCTCGGAGAAGAATGGACCTTAAGACTGATGCCACCAAAGCAGCCTTCTTCAGATGCCGGCGCCTTGTACAGCAACGGCTGTGGGATATGCAGGATGCCTGGATGATCTGAAAGGCTGAGGAAATCCAGGGGTATGCGGACCGCAATGAAATGAAAAACTTTTTCAAAGCCGTCAAGGCCATTCACGGCTCGTATATCAAGGGGACCGCACCTCTGCTCAGCTCTGACGGCATAACACTGCTGACAGAGAAATCGCAAATTCTGAAGCGTTGGGCCGAGCACTTCAGAAGTGTCCTTAATTGTTCATCAGCCATCTCCGATGCTGCCATTGACCGGCTACGTCAAGTGGACACGAACAATGACCTGGATCTGCCACCTTCCTACCAGAAACCATCCGGGCCTTGCAGCAGATTTCCAGCGTTAAAGCACCGGGAAGTAACGCAATCCCACCGGATGTCTCCAAGCACGGTGGGCCCCGGCCGATGGCAAAACTCACAACACTTCCAGGAGATGAGGCGCCAAGGACAAGTTCCTCAGGATTTCAAAGACGCGACCATCGTCCATCTCTACGAACGGAAGGGGAATCGGCAACTGCGTGATAATCATAGAGGCATCTCGTTGCTCAACATCGCCGGAGAGATCTTTGCCCGTATTCTTCTCAATCGTCTTAACGGTCACCTAGAGCAGGACCTGCTCCCGGAAAGCCAATGTGGCTTCCGCCGACACCGCGGGACAACCGATATGATCTTTGCCGCCCGCCAGCTACAAGAAAAGTGCCAGGAGATGCGAACTTACATTAACACTTGCTTCGTGGATCAAACGAAAGCCTTTGACACGGTGAATCGTGACGGACTGTGGAAAGTCATGCAGAAATTCAGCTGTCCTGAGCCGTTCACGCACATGGTGCATCAGCTTCATGGCGGGATGACGGCATGCGTCACTGACAACGAGACGGTATCCGAAGCATTCGCAGTGAACAACGGAGTGAAGTTGGGCTGCGTATTGGCTTCCACCCTGTCTAGTCTCATGTTCTCGGCTATGCTGATGGACGCCTCCCGTTATTAGCAGCCTGGGATTCGCATCGTATACAGAACTGTTTACGACTGCAGTCCATGACTTGCTCTTCGCGGACGACTGCGCCCTAAACACTGTGATGGAGGAGGACATGCAAAGGGGTATGGACCTCTTCGCCGCAGGCTGCGCCAATTTTGGATTAACACTCAATACAGCCAAAACGGTTGTCATGCCCCAGCCGCCACCCAGTGGGGAATACATTGCTCCCCGAATCAATTTCAACGGTGCTCAACTCAAAAACCTGGAAACCTTCGCTTATCTAGGAAACACGCTGTCACGCAACACGAGAATCGAGGACGAGGTTGCCTAACGGATCTTCAAAGCTAGTCAGGCATTCGGCCGGCTGCAGGCCTCCGTGTGGAATCACCACGGTATTCACCTGAACACCAAACTGTTGATGTACAAGGCCATCGTCTTGACGACACTCCTCTACGGAGTGGAGACCTTGACCGTCTACTCGAACCAAGCCCGGAAGCTGAATCACTTTCACCTCAGCTGCCTCCGCAGAATACTGAAGCTGATATTGCAAGACAGGATCCCGGACACGGAAGTCCGGGAGCGGACCAGAATCCTTAGCATCCATACCATGCTGAGGCAAGTGCAACTGCGATGGAGCGGCCACCTGGTAAGAATGGACAACGAGCGACTACCCAAACGACTTTTCTACGGAGATTTCACTACGGGTGCTCGCCGACAGGGAGGTCAAAAACGATGCTACAAGGAAACTTTGAATAAATTGCTGAAGCAACTGCAAATCAACCTGGCAATCTGGGCGGACCTCGCTCAGGAAAAACTGGCATGGAGAAAATCCGTGATGACTGATTCAGCAATCTATGAGGCCAACCGGATCGCCGCCACCAAGGTTAAAAGAGCGACATGAAAGTCACCAGCGCTCCGGACAAACATCGTCGATGCCCAGGCCCTGCCAACATGCCCGCGCTGTCAACGCATCTTCCACGCGCGAATCGGCTTGGTTGGACATCTTTGGAGGCAATGCACCAACAATCCTACAATTCCAACTTCTACGTCAAATTCTGCCAACCCCCCTTCAGACTTGCCTACCCTCACTCCTGGCATCAATTCCATTACTCCCACCATCATAGAGACCACATCATAATACTCATCGCCTGTTAACCCCACCACCGCATTTACCTTCACTACCATCACTACCATCAGCGATGGGGACTCTCTTCTAAATGGTCCTCAATGCGACCGCACATTCACCTCATGCATCGGCCTGGTCGGTCACTTGCGAATCCATCGTACAGAGACTGGTGAACCAGTGCCTGGAGCACAAAAACACAGTAGAGATCGTCGCCTCCACTGTCCTCACTGTCCTCGCGCATTCACTCATCGCATGGGCCGATTCGGTCACATGCGCATCCATGACAACGGAATTCACAGCAATGCCGACAACACCGATACATCATGCACACCCTTCACTCCTGTCATTCGTACCGCAACTGCCACCCCCACTTCCATGAATGACATCCTCCCAGCATCTACCGATTTCTCCTGCCCACAATGTGCCCGCAAATTCAACTTACGCATCGGCCTGGTCGGTCACCTGCGAATCCATCGCACGGAGGCTGGTAAACCAGTGCCTGGGGCTCCGACATACAGTCTCCGCGCCCGCCTCCACTGCCCTCACTGCTCCCGCACATTTACACACAGCATGGGCCTATAAGGGCACATGCGCCTCCCCGACAACCTGCGGTTAACCCCCGGAGGCTAAGCCACATCAGTGCACACCATCTAAACTAATACAAATACAAAACCCTCACAATCATCATGATGTACCTGATAAAATCACGGTTTCTTAGAAATCATTGCTTGGAAGGCTGCCAGTCTGACGCTTACACCAGACCACGCCGTCAGCCCAGTGTATGTGCTGTGTGTGTCGAGTGGCTGACCAGTGGACTGGGAGTCAGACGTCGATGGCTCCTCCATAACCCCTGCGTTAGTGAATCCTGGTGTGTGCGTCATGGGAACCAGGTCGTGCTGTGGCGCGCGAAAACGGGTACGATGGCTTGTCAGCCAATGCGCCCACTCGCACATCAGACAACTGACTGGCTCGGATGGTCTTCTGATTGTGGAGATGGGAGAGAGAGTGAGGTCAACAGCTCAGCGCATTTACCTCACTAAAAACAATCTGACGCGTTTGAAACTATCACGTTGCGCTAAAAGCTGTGGCTTTGAAGGTTGCCAACTGACAGGATAACTCGGGCCACTTGGTCAGCCCAATGTGTGTTTTGTGTGGAGTGGCTAACTGGCGGACTGAGAGTCAGGCTGCAATGGCTCCTTCTTAATGTGGCCTTCATGGCATTCCCACACCGTGCGATCTGAGCCAGGTGTGATGGTACACCCAGGGTGACTCCGGCCGCGCCAGCCACCTGCGTAATCTCCCATCTCCGATCTTCTTGACTCTGTCTTGACACCGAGCTCAGGTGGGGGGAGGAGGAGAGCGTGCGGTAGCTGCAGCGCAAGGCTACTATCACTTAAAACTAATTCACGCGCAAGTCACCGTCTCTGCATCACCTGGTGTGGAGTATACGGTGGACCTCGTCAAATCGACGGTTGAACTGTCATGTCATCATGTTCTGAAGTTCACGTCTTTGCATAGATGTGAGGTCTGGACCCATGCATGATTTTCATTTTTGCAGAGTTTTGTTTACTTCAGGGTTTTGTAGCATTATATCAGCTTCGGGTTGTTAATAGAAGGTCACATACACTGGCTTATTTTTGCTTCTCGAATTAAACTATTTGGTGAAATTTATACGATGTTAAGACCACATGAGGGTATGAGTTGTTGCATTGATGGTTTTGGGTTAACCATGTGAAGATTATTGCAGATAATGACGTTAAACCTGTGTGGGAACAAATGAGCGACCTCTGATGATACTAAGTGTGTGATTGGTTCCATTTGGGGTACGCTTGTTAGGCTGCATATAAAAGATTTTGAGTCTAGTATCGAGTTGAAATTTAAAGTAAATGTTCAAATATGTCGATAAAGTTTTACAAACGAAAGGTAGTTGAGAAGTTTAGTCTATCAATGGTTATTTTATCGTCGATCCCATTTCTGGTATATGAATATGTGATGATTTAGACGGTTGCTTGCAATCACTTGGGAGCTAGGGTACAGAAGAACACTACTAATAAATTGAGATGAGGATTTAGAAGGTTTGTTGCAACGACTTGGAGCTAGGGTAGAGGAGAACAATTCTTATCCATAGTGATGATAATTAAGTGGTAAATATCTAAAGATCTTAAAAGACTAAGCAATTTTGACTTCTCTTGGATTTGAGGATTTTGAACGATTGTGCACAGTCGGGCTATCCTAGAGAAACAAACCCTTTTTTGCTGCCTTTTTAGCGTTGTTTTCGTTGTGGACTAAGTCAATAGTGTGCGAAATGGGGAGTTTGAGTTAAGAATAAAACTGTCTTCAAATGAATAGTAATAGCAAAATATGAAATAAAACAGCTGTATTGTAAAGGAATTCATTCATATTTTTGGGTCAAGAATAATCTGACACTTATGGATTTTCAAGTGTTCATTTGACAGAGCTAGAGTCAGCCGAGGTCTATTCGCATGTCCATCACATCCGATCAGATGCTAGCTTTGAAGATATTCCGAGGCAAGCGCATCTTTCATGTGTGTGGTTCAGCCGGTTTAATATACGTAGTTTGACTGATCTCTAAAAATATAGAAAGTAGTTTTATACGTACGGTTCCAGTGGCAACGTAGGAGGTAATTGAAAAGTGGTAAATAGGTCAAAAATACCCACTGGAGCGCTCAGTTATTATTGTAAATCGTCAATTTAAACAAAAGAAATAAGCAAGCATCCACCGTGGATACAATGTCAACTTCAGCTTCCCTTCAAAAGAAGAAATAAGATGTGGAAGCGTTTTTGACTAACGGGGTGTCAAAGGTTAACAGGAATACAAATAACAACGTGGTGTCTGAATGCGTAAGGCAAACAAACTCCCAAGAATATATAAGCTGACTTTACTGTGGAGATCCTTGGAGCATCTGAATATTCCATACGGCTACATGCGCAATAACCAAAGAAATTGGGTTCCATTTGTTGGAACAATTAGAAAATTTATCCAGTAGACCTAATGTAATGATTATGGGTGACTTCAACGCACCAGGAATTAACTGGAGCACTATTCAATCATCATGCCCGAAATCGACTTTTAAATATACGTTCACTCGGTGGCGAAGATCTTTAGGAAGTTGAAGCGTATCTGGTAGACAACCTGAAGGCTGGCTTTCGTCAGCCAGACAATAGTCAGATATCTTTCGAAGTAAAAATTCGTCGATCGATCAAGCATCCGTCGTTTCACGAAGCGTGTCCTGCAGCTGCTGGAGATCTGTTTCAACTGTTTCAGCGTCGCAGATGCGTCGCGCCCTAGTTGCCAGTCCCTGGACTAAATTTTGCTTTATGTTCATGGGAACAAAACTGTGAAAATTGATGTTTTGTCCCGTCAAGGTTTTCTTTCGAAATACCCTACGTTTTATAGATCCATCCTCTTGCCTTTGTAGACGGTCATCAGGGAACGCAATTTCGTTACCCACCTCAGCCTCTGCCGAAAATGTGAGCGAGAGATGCACACAGTTACACTTCTCGACCAGAGCATCGGTGTCTGTGTTTTGATCCCTCAGGCAGAAGATGTCGTCCACGTACCGACCATAAACGTCGAGTTCAGCAATGATATCCTTAAGACTCGATTTCTTGATCTTGCCCATGAAAACATTTGTGAGAAACGGTCCAAGCGGTGAACCCATCTCTACACCGACTATTTGACTGTAAACCTCGCCATTGCAGAAGAACTAAACAATTTGCGTGCATCGGATTAGTAGATCTCTAAGGATTTTCATGGGCACACGTATTTGGTGTTTCATGTCCCGAGTAACATCACAGAGGTTATCTATTGTTTCTATCACGGGTACTTTGGTAAACAGGTATGATAAATCTAACGGGAGCATCCCCCGTCCACCAACGTTTTCGGTATTTATAGCGTCAAGAAAGTCAAATGTGTCTTTCAGATTTTGAGAATATAGGTAACTTTCCAGCGGCTTAAGCTTTTCTATCAGCCATTTGGCAATGGTATGATAGGATGAGTTTCGCATATCCAAGATTAGACGCAGAGGTAGCCCCTGTTTATGCATCGTTGGAAGGCCGTACATCCTGGGTATCCTCGTGCCTACAGGCCTCAGTTTTAAAATTCTTTGTCAGACAAAAGACCTTCGTTATGGAGGTCTTCGAGGAATGTCGTCAATGGCCTCAGTCTGATCCTTGTCTTGCTCGGTTTCTGAGAACTTGGTTCGATCCAACAATATTTCTTCTAGTTGCGCCACATAAGCTGTCCTTTCCATCAGTACTACACCTGAACCCTTGGCTTGCAGCTTCGCGCCAATTGAAATATTTCTGCGAAAAATACTACAATGTAAATCACGTAAAATGCCCTGAACTGACTTATGTTCGTAAGCAACGAAACCACATGGGTCAGGTTGAAGCTCAGCTAGTCTTTTGAGCGCACAACGGAAACAGATCGAGGACAAAAAGAAAACGAGTAAAAAATGAATTGTGCAGAAATAGACTTCAATCAGATGCCATACGCATTTGTGTTTGCTGAAATAATCCCGATATACCATGATATCTTTATTGCGTTCATCAGAGAAAAGCATGCAGGTTATTTTAACTGCAAAAATCCGCAAATATATATGAAAACTTTTCAAAGAGGGATATTTCCACGAAAGAAGAGGGAAAGAATTTGAAAGATTAAAGGAGTTTCCATATGCATAAAATCATAAATCTTCCTTCAACGCTAGCTAGCCTCAGTAAGTCAAACCGAACCATTCTCAAGTGAACTTATATCAATATTTAAATCTGTAATTTTAGGTGACAAAATAAACTTCAGTCCAGAGACACCTCCCTCGAACATTTACCTCTTGTTTATCAAGCGTGACCCAGCAGGTTTCCGGTGTATAGGAACGTGTTAGTTAAAGTATGGAGCTCTCTAGTCCCTCTCTTGTAGTTTGCAATTCAAAATAAATCCAGGGCTTCAGAGTTCAGGGAGTAGTCGTCTTATAGGCTTGGCCAAATATTCCTTTTAGAATTGCTACATTGCAACCGTCAATATCGACAATATCAATCGACAATATCAATATCGACAATATCAATCGACAATCAATATCAATCAATCGACAATATCAATAAAAATACCAATCGACAATATCAATCGACAATCAATTTCAATCGACAATATCAATCGCCAGTCTCTGGTAGGCACAGAGAGGGGGACATGCGGGTGAAATAGTTTCTAATGACAGTAGAATCGCCAAAGGCTACTATTGGAAAAAAAAATGGCTGACAGAGTTAAAGAGCTAGTGTACGCGGGCCTTATATGAACTATACTCATGCACAAGGTTTTCACATAAGGTGGCACGGACATGGATCCCACAGGCTGCATAAAGAAGAAGACAATGAGCCTGACTCTCAGTTCACCAATCCAACACTACATACCCATCCAAACACAAACGAGAGTTGAACGGTTGATTTCGTCTTCTGATGTGCTTCCTGCATATAATCCGTTCACTTTTATGGAAAATCACACGCTACTTAAATTGACTTCAGTTCGCTCTTGGCCCAGGGGGCAAGCAGGTGACACACATTAAATAAATATTACATCAGAGATTTTTCCCACTTCCATCCTTGTCTGTGTGCGGTGCTCGAGTGCTCGCATGAATTCGATGGCTGATCTGGTAGGTTAGTCTGCTTTCTGCATAAATAAGATGGTTTTATAGTTTCGAAGGCATCTGCCCTTTAGCACAATGTCTAACGTTAGTATGCTAATATACCTTTATTTTTGAATGAAAGAAATAATCCTTACTTATTTCAGCCACTTGAACAGAAGCATAACGCAAAAAATATCTGTCGAAATCGCTTATAATGCATCATTGACAGAACAGGGGAATGGGAAAGCCCCGCCTTCATAAAACACGTGGCCCTGTGCTAAATCCGAGGTGGGAGTGGTATATATTTCCGTGTCCTAACTCTTACACAATTTTAAACCTAATCATAAACCGGACCTTAACCCTAACCCTCACCTTACCGTTGAATTAAGCTTAATCGTACGCTTGAACATAATCCTAAGCACGACCCTAACCTAAATCCTAAGCGTCATTTCTCTGGAATTTACGGCAAAGTGGGTGGTTTCTACTTATATGTCCTGCCGGAAGGGGAAATACCATGTGAGAAATATGCACCAAAACACCTCTCCAGATTCCTTACTTCGGTCGAGAGCGGATATTTTCAAAATGTGCTTTTTTTCACTCACAGGAGATCGTCGGGTAGCAACATAATCCAAACTCATCGGATGAAATTACACATTTAAGTTCATACAGTTATGTAGAACGGAAGAGGAAAACAGCGGCTCAACACCAACGTCTGTCTGACAAGTTACCCTTTTAAGAATATGACCTGACCTTTAGTTTATTCAAGGCTTTTGCTGAAAGAATTTTTCTATTTGGGGAGAAAACAAATGGAAGTTTGGTCGGGCTTCGTTTCATAAGTGAGGCAATGTTTTGGTGTCGGAGAGAGCTAAAATTCCTTTTTGTCTTCAAATGCTTTTAGAAATTTAAGTATTCTACCTTTGCATAAGCCAATAAATTGTTTGCGTTTTTTCCCTTCTAAAGCAAAAAAGTGCATTAATCTAGATCTAGCATACTGACTCGAATTCGTTCCTTCTCAATTTGTTTCTTAAATTCTATTATTTATCTTTAGGCATCATGCAAAGAGGCTT